>WNGS01000281.1:37908-54520 GCA_020271785.1 Procambarus virginalis | reverse complement strand
AGGTCTTAGGACGTAGAGAACCTGAAGCCATTGATCAGTGGCCCAAGACGACACGGCATCAATCACAAGTTGAAGCCGCCGTTGAAGGAGAGGCGAATCATCACCCCTGACAGCAAAGGGTAAAGATTATCGACATAGAGAGCGGAGAAAACACCAGAAGGAAGAGAGGAAAGAAGACCCATTGAGGGCAACCAGAAAAAGAGTAGTGCTCAGAAACACTACCCTGTGGGCAACACCTTCGTATTGCTGAAAAGAGGCAGAGAGAGTGTACCAAGCCTCACTCCCCCCCCCCCCCCCCCGAACGGAACAACGAGAATGAAGCTGTAAAGAAAGAGTGGGAGATTGCCACAAAGGCCAAAAGAATTAAATTGAGACAGAATATGATACCACCAGATAGTGTGGTAAGCCTTTTCCAGGTCAAAAAGGACGGCAACAACGGAGGTCTTCGCAAGCAAAAGCAGTACGAATATAGACCTCCAAGTTTCCCAGGACATCAGCCCGTGCTGCAGCACTTGCGAAGACCTAAATTGAGAAGGGGAGAGGTGGTGATAGTGTTCTAAGAACCACATCAGACGAACGTTAACCATTCATTCAAAGAGTTTGCAGACACAACTTGTGAGGGCAATAGGGGGAGAGTCCTTGGGGGATGACCCGAGAGACCCTGGTTTCCAAACAGAGAGGACAACAGCATCGAGCCAGTCCTCAGGGACTGATGACTTCCCAAACCCGATTGTACAGACTCAGTAAATACTATGATGTGCACGGAGGGAGATGTCGAACCATCTCATAATGAATGCCATCGAACCCTGCCACAAATGCAAACCGCAGAGAGCCAGGGCAGATGAAGTTCAGAGAAAGAGAAGGGATCGTTTTAGGGGAAGCCTGAGATGAGTGCAGAAATCTAAAGCACGAGATTCAAGGACAGGTTTACGAAGAAGGAAAGATCAGGGAAGATGTGAATCAGAGCTAACAGAAGAAAAGTATGAGCCCAGTTCGATCGTGACCTGCCAACGCCACAAGAGTACCATGGAGGCGAAGGACCGGCCAGACATCGGAAACGAATTTATTTATTATTTATTTTATTTATTTATTCATATACAAGAAGGTACATTGGGAATGTGGAGAATATAATATGGTAATTACAATCTTGTAAAGCCACTACTTACGCGCGCAGCGTTTCGGCAGGTCCTTAATCTAAGAAAATTTTTAGTAGGTAAAGAATAGCAAAAATTATAAAAAAGAATGATAACAGTTACATGGCAAGAAAAGAAAAAGAAAAAAAAATGAGAGAAAATTGTAGGTACACTATAATAAAGCACTTAGGTAGCTAAGATTGATTGCAATGAAAGCTTGAATGGTAGTTGACAAAAATTGGTAGGCAAAAAACAGCAAATGGCTAGCACATAAAGGAGACAGGCAATAAACACAATGATAAGGTTGTTTGGGTTAAATACATAAGAATTAGGAGATTGGGTAACACTAGATACAGAGCAAAAAATAAAGCTCAGTGAAGGAAACTAAGAAGATGAAATTAAGAACTTTTTTGTTTTTGTTTTCAATAAGGCAAAGTTTTAGCAGTTTTTCAATTCACTAGGGAGTGAGTTCCAAAGACTAGGTCCCTTAATTTGCATAGAGTGTTTACACAGATTAAGTTTGATGCTGTTGATATCAAAGAGATATTTATTTCTGGTGTGGTGATAATGGGTTCCGTATACATCTATCCAGATAGAGTTTCAGAGCATGGTTTGCATTTAAGAACAGGGTTTTGTAGATGTAGTTGACACAAGAGAATGTGTGAGGGAGTTAATATTTAGCAAGTTTAGGGATTTAAACAAGGAAGCTGAGTGTTGTCTGAAAGCAAAGCAGAGTTAGTTATTATTCTGATAGCAAATTTTTGCTGGGTGATGATGGGCTTAAGGTGGTTTGCAGTGGTTAGACCCCCATGCCACAGATACCATAATTAAGATAGGGGTAGATTAGAGCATAATAGAGAGAGAGGAGAGCAGAGTTAGTGAAACATAATATCTGATTTTGGAGAGTATACCAACTGTCTTAGACTTTCTTAGTTATGTGGTTGAATGTGGGTGCTGAAGTGAAGTCTCTTGTCTAGGAATAGGCCAAGAAACTTGCCATCCTTTAATGTATTACTGATGTTAATGTTGTCTATCTGTAGCTGAATTGCATTTGATGATTTGCCTTCCAAATAAGATGTAGTTAAGTCTTTTCGATGTTTAATGTTAGTTTCTTAGCTGACATCCATAAGTGGACTTTTTTTAATTCATTATTCACAACATTATTTAGTGTATGTGGGTTGAGGTCTGAATAGATAAGAGTAGTATCGTCAGCAAACAATATAGGTTTGAGAATATTAGAGACATTAGGCAGATCGTTTTATATATATAGAAATAGAAGAGGTTCCTAAGATACTGCCCGGTGGCACTCCAACAGTAATTGGTAGAGTGGAAGAAGTTGTTTCATTGATAGTTACATATTGGTGTCTGGTGTAATTTACCCGCTATCTCTGCGGACATGATTCCAGATCTGCGGCAGAGGAGTTTCGGACGGAATGGTGGGAACATAAGACTTCCAACACTCACGCTTAGCTGTACGTATGGCCCTACGGGCCACCGCACTCGCCTTCCGAAACAAGAGAAAAGAATCAGCCATCTGCCGGCGGGGGTATTTCTTCCAGGCTGCACGCTTACAGTTCACAGCCCGAGCACAGTCTTCATTCCACCAGGGAACTCACCTTCTGCGTTCCCGAGAGGAAGAGCGAGAATAGAGCGGAGGGCAGTGTCGAAGATGGTTGTCATGAGAAAGGAGGAGAGCGCGAGGCAGAGGTCAGAATGGAGAAGTCAGAGAGTGTAGTACAGAGGATAAATAGGTTCCAATCTACCTTAGGCAAACTGCCACCTAGGGAAGGAACGGGGAGGGTGAAATTGTGTCCGGTCACTACTGGCTCTGGCCACCACCATGGTGCTATTGTGTCCGGTCACTACTGGCTCTGGCCACCACCATGGTGCTATTGTGTCCGGTCACTACTGGCTCTGACCACCACCATGGTGCTATTGTGGTCCGGTCACTACTGGCTCTGGCCACCACCATGGTGCTATTGGGTCCGGGTCACTACTGGCTGTTGGCCAACACCATGGTGCTATTGTGTCCGGTCACTACTGGCTCTGGCCACCACCATGGTGCTATTGTGTCGGGTCACTACTGGCTCTGACCACCACCATGGTGCTAGTGTGTCGGTCACTACTGGCTCTGACACCACCATGGTGCTATTGTGTACGGTCACTACTGGCTCTGACAACACCATGGTGCTATTGTGTCCGGTCACTACTGGCTCTGACCACCACCATGGTGCTATTGTGTCCGGTCACTACTGGCTCTGACCACCCATGGTGCTATTGTGTCCGGTCACTAATGGCTCTGACCACACCATGGTGCTATTGTGTCGGTCAACTCACTGCCGGCTTGGCCACCACCATGGGTGCTATTGTGTCCGGTCACTACTGGCTCTGACACCACCATGGTGCTATTGTGTCCGGTCACTACTGGCTCTGGGCCACCACCATGGGCTATGGTTCTGGTCACTACTGGCTCTGACCACCACCATGGTGCTATTGTGTCCGGTCACTACTGGCTGACCACACCATGGTGCTATTGTGTCCGGGTCACTACTGGCTCTTGGCCCCACCATGGTGCTAATGTGTCCGGTCACTATGGCTCTGGCCACCACCATGGTGCTATTGTGTCCGGTCACTACTGCTCTCTGACCAGCACCATGGTGCTATTGTGTCCGGTCACTACTGGCTCTGACCAGCACCATGGTGCTATTGTGTCCGGTCACTACTGGCTCTGGCCACCACATGGTGCTATTGTGTCGGTCACTACTGGCTCTTGACACCACCATGGTGCTATTGTGTCCGGTCACTACTGGCTCTGGCCACCACCATGGTGCTATTGTGTCCGGTCACTACTGGCTCTGGCCACCACCATGGTGCTATAGTGTCGGGTCACTACTGACTCTGGCCACCACCATGGTGCTATTGTGTCCGGTCACTACTGGCTCTGGCCACCACCATGGTGCTATAGTGTCCGGGTCACTACTGACTCTGGCCACCACCATGGTGCTATTGTGTCCGGGTCACTACTGGCTCTGACCACCACCATGGTGCTATTGTGTCCGGTCACTACTGGCTCTGGCCACCACCATGGTGCTATTGTGTCCGGTCACTACTGGCTCTGACCACCACCTTGGTGCTATTGTGTCCGGTCACTACTGGCTCTGGCCACCACCATGGTGCTATTGTGTCCGGTCACTACTGGCTCTGACCACCACCTTGGTGCTATTGTGTCCGGTCACTACTGGCTCTGGCCACCACCATGGTGCTATTGTGTCCGGTCACTACTGGCTCTGACCACCACCATGGTGCTATTGTGTCCGGTCACTACTGGCTCTGGCCACCACCATGGTGCTATTGTGTCCGGTCACTACTGGCTCTGACCACCACCTTGGTGCTATTGTGTCCGGTCACTACTGGCTCTGGCCACCACCATGGTGCTATTGTGTCCGGTCACTACTGGCTCTGGCCACCACCATGGAGCTATTGTGTCCGGTCACTACTGGCTCTGGCCACCACCATGGTGCTATTGTGTCTGGTCACTACTGGCTCTGACCACCACCATGGTGCTATTGTGTCCGGTCACTACTGGCTCTGACCACCACCATGGTGCTATTGTGTCCGGTCACTACTGGCTCTGGCCAGCACCATGGTGCTATTGTGTCCGGGTCACTACTGGCTCTGACCACCACCATGGTGCTATTGTGTCCGGTCACTACTGGCTCTCACCAGCACCATGGTGCTATTGTGTCCGGGTCACTACTGGCTCTGACCACCACCATGGTGCTATTGTGTCCGGGTCACTACTGGCTCTGGCCACCACCATGGTGCTATAGTGTCCGGTCACTACTGACTCTGACCACCACCATGGTGCTATTGTGTCCGGTCACTACTGGCTCTGACCACCACCATGGTGCTATTGTGTCCGGGTCACTACTGGCTCTGACCATCACCATGGTGCTATAGTGTCCGGTCACTACTGACTCTGACCACCACCATGGTGCTATTGTGTCCGGGTCACTACTGGCTCTGACCACCACCATGGTGCTATTGTGTCCGGTCACTACTGGCTCTGACCACCACCATGGTGCTATTGTGTCCGGGTCACTACTGACTCTGACCATCACCATGGTGCTATTGTGTCCGGTCACTACTGGCTCTGACCACCACCATGGTGCTATTGTGTCCGGTCACTACTGGCTCTGACCACCACCATGGTGCTATTGTGTCCGGTCACTACTGGCTCTGACCACCACCATGGTGCTATTGTGTCCGGTCACTACTGGCTCTGACCATCACCATGGTGCTATAGTGTCCGGGTCACTACTGGCTCTGGCCACCACCATGGTGCTATTGTGTCCGGGTCACTACTGGCTCTGACCACCACCATGGTGCTATAGTGTCCGGGTCACTACTGGCTCTGACCACCACCTTGGTGCTATAGTGTCCGGGTCACTACTGGCTCTGGCCACCACCATGGTGCTATTGTGTCCGGTCACTACTGGCTCTGACCACCACCATGGTGCTATTGTGTCCGGTCACTACTGGCTCTGGCACCACCATGGTGCTATTGTGTCCGGTCACTACTGGCTCTGGCCACCACCATGGTGCTATTGTGTCCGGTCACTACTGGCTCTGGCCAGCACTTAGTGTTAAGGTACAATATCTCATCATAAAATTCCGTGTCACACGAATAATTCTCAACGTTCGTATTTGATGTACTTTATCGAGTATCATTATCCTTATCGAAATGGTATTCCCTTATCATGTCTATGACACATGGGGCCAGATTCACGAAGCAGTTACGCAAGCACTGACGAACCTGGGGCCAGATTCACGAAGCAGTTACGCAAGCACTTACGAACCTGGGCCAGATTTACGAAGCAGTTACGCAAGCACTTACGAACCTGGGGCCAGATTCACGAAGCAGTGACGCAAGCACTGACGAACCTGGGGCCAGATTCACGAAGCAGTTACGCAAGCACTTACGAACTTGGGGGCAGATTTACGATGCAGTTACGCAAGCACTTACGAACCTGGGGCCAGATTCACGAAGCAGTTACGCAAGCATTTACGAACCTGGGGCCAGATTTACAAAGCATTTACGCAAGCACTTACGAACCTGGAGCCAGATTCACGAAGCAGTTACGCAAGCACTTACGAACCTGGGCCAGATTTACGAAGCAGTTACGCAAGCACTTACGAACCTGGGGCCAGATTCACGAAGCAGTTACGCAAGCACTTACGAACGTGTACATCTTTCCTCAATCTCTGACGGCTTTGGTTACATTTATTAAACAGTTTACAAGCAGTAAAACTTGCCAATCAACTGTTGTTATTGTTATAAACAGCCTCCTGGTGCTTCGGAGCTCATTAACTGTTTAATAATTGTAAACAAAGCCGCTAAAGATTGAGAAAAGATGGACAGGTTCGTAAGTGCTTGCGTAACTGCTTCGTGATTCTGGCCCAGGTTCGTAAGTGCTTGCGTAACTGCTTCGTGATTCTGGCCCCTAGGTTCGTAAGTGCTTGCGTAACTGCTTCGTGATTCTGGCCCCTAGGTTCGTAAGTGCTTGCGTAACTGCTTCGTGAATCTGGCCCCAGGTTCGTAAGTGCTTGCGTAACTGCTTCGTGAATCTGGCCCCAGGTTCGTAAGTGCTTGCGTAACTGCTTCGTGAATCTGGCCCCAGGTTCGTAAGTGCTTGCGTAACTGCTTCGTGATTCTGGCCCCAGGTTCGTAAGTGCTTGCGTAACTGCTTCGTGATTCTGGCCCCTAGGTTCGATTGTGCTTGCGTAACTGCTTCGTGATTCTGGCCGCAGGTTCGTAAGTGCTTGCGTAACTGCTTCGTGATTCTGGCCCCTAGGTTCGTAAGTGCTTGCGTAACTGCTTCGTGAATCTGGCCCCAGGTTCGTAAGTGCTTGCGTAACTGCTTCGTGAATCTGGCCCCAGGTTCGTAAGTGCTTGCGTAACTGCTTCGTGATTCTGGCCGCAGGTTCGTAAGTGCTTGCGTAACTGCTTCGTGATTCTGGCCCTAGGTTCGTAAGTGCTTGCGTAAGTGCTTCGTGAATCTGGCCCCAGGTTCGTAAGTGCTTGCGTAACTGCTTCGTGAATCTGGCCCTGCTGGAGTTGAAGCAGTGTTCAGTCTCCGGCCTCCCCCCCCCCCAGTGATGGCAGCACCCTACAATAAGAGATAATAACGCTTCAAGACATGTGGTGGGCGCTGTGTGTGCCCAATCGTCGCCTTCCTCTACCTTTGTGCAGCATCCTGCAGCTGGCCTCCCGCCTCCTCCACCAGGCCCCGCCAGATGAAAGATGCTGTGAGGCGATGATGCTCTTATCCCAGGCCCTTGTCCCAGGCCCCTGTCCCAGGCCCCTGTCTCAGGCCCCTGTCTCAGGCCCCTGTCCCAGGCCCCTGTCCCAGGCCCCTGTCTCAGGCCCCCGTCCCAGGCCCCCGTCCCAGGCCCCTGTCCCAGGCCCCTGTCCCAGGCCCCTGTCCCAGGCCCCTGTCCCAGGTCCCTGTCCCAGCCCCTGTACAGGCCCTGTACCAGGCCCCTGTACCAGGCCCTGTACCAGGCCCCCGTCTCAGGCCCCTGTCCCAGGCCCCTGTCTCAGGCCCTGTCTCAGGCCCCTGTCCCAGGCCCCTGTCCCAGGCCCCTGTCTCAGGCCCCCGTCCCAGGCCCCGTCCCAGGCCCCTGTCCCAGGTCCCTGTCTCAGGCCCTGTCTCAGGCCCCTGTCCCAGGCCCTGTCCCAGGCCCCTGTCTCAGGCCCCTGTCCAGGCCCTGTCCCAGGCCCCTGTCCCAGGCCCCTGTCTCAGGCCCTGTCTCAGGCCCTGTCCCAGGCCCTGTCCCAGGCCCCTGTCTCAGGCCCCCGTCCCAGGCCCCTGTCCCAGGCCCGTCCCAGGCCCCTGTCCCAGGCCCCTGTCCAAGGCCCCCTGTCCCAGGCCCCTGTCCCAGGCCCCTGTCTCAGGCCCTGTCTCAGGCCCCTGTCTCAGGCCCCTGTCCCAGGCTCCTGTCCCAGGTCCCTGTCCAGGCCCCTGTCCCAGCCCCTGTCCCAGGCCCCTGTCCCAGGCCCCTGTCCCAGGCCCCTGTCCCAGGCCCCGTCCCAGGCCCCCGTCCCAGGCCCCTGTCTCAGGCCCCTGTCTCAGGCCCCTGTCCCAGGCCCCTGTCCCAGGCCCTTGTCCCAGGCCCTTGTCCCAGGCCCCTGTCCCAGGCCCCTGTCCCAGGCCCCTGTCTCAGGCCCCTGTCTCAGGCCCCTGTCCCAGGCCCTGTCTCATGCCCCTGTCTCAGGCCCCTGTCCCAGGCCTGGTTGATACCTGGTTGATGGGGTTCTGGGAGTTCTTCTACTCCCCAAGCCCGGCCCGAGGCCAGGCTCGACTTGTGAGAGTTTGATCCACCAGGCTGTTGCTTGGAGCGGCCCGCAGAGCCACATACCCACCACAGCCCGGCTGATCCGGGACTTCTCTTAGGAAACAGTCCAGTTTTCTCTTGAAGATGTCCACGGTTGTTCCGGCAATATTTCTTATAGTCGCTGGGAGGACGTTGAACAACCGCGGACCTCTGATGTTTATACAGTGTTCTCTGATTGTGCCTATGGCACCTCTGCTCTTCACTGGACCTCTGATGTTTATACAGTGTTCTCTGATTGTGCCTATGGCACCTCTGCTCTTCACTGGTTCAATCTTGCATTTTCTTCCATATCGTTCACTCCAGTACGTTGTTATTTTACTGTGTAGATTTGGGACCTGGCCCTCCAGTATTTTCCACGTGTATATTATTTGGTATCTCTCTCGTCTCCTTTCTAGAGAGTACATTTGGAGAGCTTTGAGACGATCCCAATAATTTAGGTGTTTTATCTCGTCTATGCGTGCCGTATATGTTCTCTGTATTCCCTCTATTTCAGCAATCTCTCCTGCTCTGAAGGGGGAAGTGAGTACTGAGCAGTATTCGAGACGGGACAACACAAGTGACTTGAAGAGTACAACCATTGTGATGGGATCCCTGGATTTGAAAGTTCTCGTAATCCATCCGATCATTTTTCTGGCTGATGCGATATTTGCTTGGTTATGCTCCCTAAACGTTAGATCGTCGGACATCATTATTCCCAAATCCTTGACATGCTGTTTTTCTACTATGGGAAGATTTGATTGTGTTTTGTACCCTGTATTATGTTTCAGATCCTCATTTTTGCCGTACCTGAGTACCTGAAATTTATCACTGTTAAACATCATATTATTTTCTGCTGCCCAATCGAAAACTTTGTTGACATCTGTTTGTAGTTTTTCAATGTCTTCAGCAGAGGTAATTTTCATGCTGATTTTTGTGTCATCTGCGAAGGATGACACGAAGCTGTGACGTGTATTTTTGTCTATATCAGATATGAGAATAAGGAACAGTAGCGGTGCAAGGACTGTACCTTGAGGTACAGAGCTTTTAACATCGCTTGGACTCGATTTTATCTGATTGACTGTTACTCTTTGTGTTCTGTTCGACAGGAAATTGAGTATCCAGCGTCCTACTTTTCCAGTTATTCCCATTGACCTCATTTTGTGAGCTATCACCCCATGGTCACATTTGTCGAAAGCCTTTGCAAAGTCTGTGTATACAACATCTGCATTTTGCTTTTCTTCTAGGGCTTCTGTGATTTTGTCATAGTGGTTGAGTAACTGTGACAGACAGGATCTTCCCGCTCTAAATCCATGTTGTCCTGGATTGTGCAATTCATTGTTTTCCATAAAACTAGAAATTTGATTCCTAATCACTCTTTCAAACACTTTTATTATGTGTGATGTTAGTGCAACTGGCCTATAATTTTTTGCCAAGGCTTTACTCCCCCCCTTGTGCAACGGAGCTATATCTGCAGATTTAAGTGCTGCTGGTATCTCCCCTGTATCCAGGCTCTTTCTCCATATTACGCTGAGTGCTCTCGCTACTGGTACTTTACATTTCTTTATGAATATTGAATTCCATGAGTCAGGCCCAGGGGCTGAGTGCATGGGCATATTGTCAATTTCTCTTTCAAAGTCTTCCGAGTTTGTGGTAATATCCGTTATATTATCTGCAGCTTGAATGTCATTCATAAAGAAGCTGTCTGGGTCATCAACTTTCATGTTGTTAATTGGTGTGCTAAACATAGCCTCATACTGGCTTCTTAGAATTTCACTAATCTCTTTGTTGTCCTCTGTGTACGTACCTTCATTTGTAATTAACGGTCCAATACTGGTCGAGGTTTTGGATTTTGATTTAGCGTATGTGAAAAAATATTTCGGATTTTTCCTTATCTCTTGTATAGCTCTCTGTTCCAATTCCATTTCCTCAGACTCATATGATCGCTTCAACGTTTGTTCGATTTCTTCGATCTCCCTGCTTAGGCTTATTTTCCTTGCTTGTGATAGTTGTGTCTGCCGAAGCATTTCCGTAATTTTTTTCCTTCTCCTGTACAGTCGTCTGCGTTCTCTTTCTAGAGTGTTCCTCTTTCTGCCCCTCCTCACCGGCACGTGCTTCAAGCAGACCTTGTAAGCTTCAGCTGTCAGTTGAGCTATTCCCTGTGTGGGAGTTTTGTCGCTTAAGACCGTCTCCCATTGAATGGTTGAAAGGTCTACATTTATTTTTTCCCAGTCAATCCTCTTATTGTTGAAATTGAATTGATTGAATATTCCTTCTCGCTTGTTGGGTCTCTTAGATCTACTACCGTTATTTATGCTAGTTCGCACTTCAATGAGCTTATGGTCTGAGTATGAAGTATCTGAGATTGTTATGTCTCTGATTAGTTCATCATTGTTTGTGAATAACAAGTCTAGTGTGTTTTCGTTCCTAGTTGGTTCTGTAATCTGTTGATTGAGCGAGAATTTGTCACAGAATCTCAAAAGTTCTCTGACCTGTGGCTGGTTATTTCCCGGGTCATTCCCTGCTATGATATTTGTGTTTGCCATTCTCCATCTTAGACTCGGTAAATTGAAATCTCCAAGGAAGATAATATCTGGAGCTGGGTTTGCTAGGTCATCAAGTATGTTCTCTATTTTGTGCATCTGCTCTGTGAATTCCTCAACCGTTGTATCTGGCGGTTTATATATTAAAATAATAATTAGGTTTAGTTTCTCTACCTTAATTCCAAGTACCTCTACCACCTCATTAGTTGAGTTTAGTAGTTCTGTGCATACCAGGTCCTCTTTAATATACAGACCTACTCCTCCATTTGACCTAGTTTTTCTATCACATCTGTATAAATTATAATTTGGAATCCAGATTTCACCATCCATGTAATCTTTTGTATGAGTTTCCGTGAATGCCCCAAATATGGAGTTTGACTCTAATAGGAGACCATTTATGAACTTGACTTTATTTCTTGACTTTGGCTTTAGACCTTGAATGTTTGCAAAAATGAATGATTGTCCATATTGTGTGTCACTTCTGGAAGGTTTTGGTGGTTCTCCCTCCTCTCTACCCTGACCCAGGGTGTGTTGTTGTGGCAATGGTTTGTCCAGTTTTGGAAGTGATATTGGGGAGTGTGGTAGTCTCTGTGTAGTTGGGGGGTGTAGTATGTGTGGGCTTTATGACGAAATGTAGTCCAGTCTCGGGCATTTCCCCCTCTCCATCCGTACTCCTGCCACGTTTCTGCCTGTCTGTTTCTCCCTCTGTTTCTGCCTGCCTCTAAAAAATTTTCAGGGCTATTATATTGGACTTCCTCTCTTATATAGCGCTGTGTACCTCTGACTTGGAAATCGGGGCAATGAAGATCGTAGCATTTCCTCTCATTAACTGAGAGTTTGCATAGCTTAGGGTGAAAATATCTACACTCAGTATCAAAACGACATCTGCCTTTCCCTAACCAGGGACAGGGGCCTGGGACTGGGGCCTGGGACAGGGGCCTAGGCCCCTGTCCCAGGCTCCTGTCCCAGGCCCCCGTCCCAGGCCCCTGTCCCAGTCCCAGGCCCCCGTCCCAGGCCCCCGTCCCAGGCCCCTGTCCCAGGCCCCTGTCCCAGGCCCTGTCCCAGGCCCCTGTCCCAGGCCCCTGTCCCAGGCCCCTGTCCCAGGCCCCTGTCCCAGGCCACTGTCCCAGGCCCCCGTCAGTGTCACCATACATTAACCCTACCATAGACACAGTCAATGTAGCGTGCCACACGAGGCACAATGAAGGGTGCAGTTATCATTGCATTATACGGGTTTACTGTCACAAGTCTCTTCCAGTGACAGCCGCTCGGCCGAGCGGACAGAATACTGGACTTGTGGTCCTGTGGTCCCGGGTTCGATCCCGGGCGCCGTCGAGAAACAATGGGCAGAGGTTCTTTCACCCTATGCCCCTGTTACCTAGCAGTAAAATAGGTACCTGGGTGTTAGTCAGCTGTCACGGGCTGCTTCCTGGGGGTGGAGGCCTGGTCGAGGACCGGGCCGCGGGGACACTAAAGCCCCGAAATCATCTCAAGATAACCTCAAGATAACCAGTGTAAACAAAAATAGGTTTAGTCATTCATGACATTCTTGACGCAAGCACAAACAGCTTTGTGTCTCGGAGAGGCTGCAGGATCCTGTAAGTTCAGTACAACTTCGGTTTCAACTCCTTTTGACCATGTCGTAGCCCAGTCGGTTAATGATGCGTCTGGGATGCTCCCGGACGCAGGTTCGAATCCTCGTCACGGCCCTTGTGGAGTGGTTGATCTTCACCCCATTAGCCGATTATTTCTATCACTTCGTAATATTATATCATTAGGCAACCCAATTCTGTACTTACACAACCCATCGTGAGGTTATCTTGAGATGATTTCGGGGCTTTAGTGTCCCCGCGGCCCGGTCCTCGACCAGGCTTCCACCCCCCCCCAGTAAGCAGCCCGTGACAGCTGACTAACACCCAGGTACCTATTTTACTGCTAGGTAACAGGGGCATAGAGTGAAAGAAACTCTGCCCATTGTTTCTCTCCGGCGCCCGGGATCGAACCGGGGACCACAGGATCACAAGTCCAGCGTGCTGTCCGCTCGGCCGACCGGCTCACATTGTTCCATCTTTTATATATTATTATATAAGTAAATCATCAAATAAATAACAACATTTTGTGTTAACTGATAACGTGTGCTCTAAACATGGAGTCCTTGTAGTTAATGTTTGGTAGACAGAACACAATATGGTGTGTTTGTACTAACACTAACAGTCGGCTTGTACCATAACATTGTACTAAGTCACCCTGGCCTCCTTGTTCTGGACAGTTTATATATGCTGACACACAGGTCCACCGCAACACACAGGTCACCACAACACACAGGTCACCACACACAGGTAACACACAACACACACAGGTCACACACACAGGCACCAACACCACAGGTCACCACAACAACAGGTCACCACAACACAAGGTCACCACAACAGGTCACCACAACACACAGGTCCCCACAACAACACACAGGTCACCACAACACCAGGTCACCACAACACACAGGTCACCACCACACACAGGTCACCACACACAGGTCACCACAACACACAGGTCACCACAACACACAGGTCACAACCACACACAAGGTCACAACGAACAGGTCACAACAACACACAGGTACACAAAAACACCACAGGTCACCACAACACACACAGGTCACCAACACACAGGTACACCACAACAACACACAGGTCACACACACCACACACACACGGTCACCACAACACAAGGCACCACAACCGGTCACCACACACAACGCACCAAAGGTACACACAGGGTCCACCAACACTAGGTCACCACCAACACACAGGTCCACCACCACAAGCACCAACAACAGGTCACCCCGACAACACACAGAGTCACCACAATCAACACCAGGTCACCACCGCAACACACAGGTCACCACACGCAACAACGGTCCACCACCCCAACACACACGGTCACACACAACATCCCAACACACAGGTCACCACAAACACACAGTCACCACCACCCGTCACCACAATCCACAGGTCCACCAGGTCAACAACACAACACAAGGTCACCCACAACAAGGCACACAACACAGGTCACCACCAACAACACCACAGGTCCACACACATCCCCCGCACACACACCAGGTCACCACCGCAACCACACGGTCACCACCGCAACACAAGGTCACCACCCGCAACACACGGTCACCACCGCAACACACAGGTCACCACACACAGGCACACACACAAGGTCCAACACAGCAACACACAGGTCCACACGCAACACACAAGGACACACCAGCAACACACAGGTCCACCCACAGCAACAACACAGGTCACCACAGCAACACACAGGTCACCACAGCAACACACAGGTCACCACAGCAACACCAGGTCACCACCCACCCTCCCGCAACACACAGGTCACCACACAACACACAGGTCACCACCAACAGCAACACGGTCACCACCACACACACACAAGTCACCACCACACACACACAGGTCACCACCACAACACAACAGGTCACCACCACAACACACAGGTCACCACCCAGACCACAAAACAGGCCCACCACACCGCACCACAAACCATCACACAACCACAAGCACACCACACGGTCACCACATCACAAAACAACACACAGGAACACCACAACACAAGGTCACCACACATCAACACACAAGGTCACCACAAAAACACACAGGTCACCACAACACAGGCACCACCAAAGGTCACCACACACAGGACAAAAACCACATCCACAACAGGTCACCACCACAGACACAAACACATAGGTCACCCAACACACACAGGTCACCACAACAAAACAGGTCACCATAACCCACAACCACACAACCAGGACAACGTCACCACAACAACACACAGGTCCCACAAACAACACACAGGTCACCACACAACACAACAGGTCACCACACACACGGTCACACAGGTCACCACCAAAACACACCAAGGTCCCACAACAAACACACAGGTCACCACCACACACACATAGGTCACCACAACAACACCAGGGTCACCACAACAACACAAGGTCACAACAACCAACACACAGGTCACCACAACACACAAGGTCACCACAACAAACACAAAGGTCACCACAACAAACACAAAGGTCCACACAACCACATCACCACAACAAGTCACCAGTCACAACACACAGGTCCACACACAAGTCACCACACACAGGTCACCAACCACACCACCACAGGTCACCACAAACATCAACAACACACAGGTCACAACAAACAGCACAACACACAGGTCACCCAACACACAGGCACCACAACACGGTCACCACAACAACACAAACAGTGTCACCCACACAACACCACAACAGGTCAACGCACACAACAAACACCACAGGTCCCCACAAAACACACAGGTCCCACACCAACACACAAGGTCACCACAACAACACAAGGTAACCACAACAACACACAGGTCACCACACAGACAGGTCACCACAACAACCACAGGTCACAAACACCCACAAACAACAGGTCACCACACACACAGGTCACCACAAACCACGGTCCACACAACACGGTCACCACAACAAGGTCAACACACAACCCAGGCACCACACAGTCACCACACACAGTCACCACAACCCCAGGGCACACAGGGTCACCACAACACACAAGCACCAACAAGGTCACCACAACAACACACACGGTCCCACAACAACACACACAGGTCACCACACAAAAACAACACCACACACAGGTCACCACAACAACAGTCACCACAACAAACAGGTTCACCACAACAACACCACAGGGTCACCACAACACACCACAGGTCACACCCAACAAACAAGCACCGGCACAAACACACGGTAACCTCACACACACAGAACACAACAACACAGGTCACACCAACACACAAAAGTGTCACCACACAACAACATCCACACCAGGTCACCCAGCAACAACACACAGGTCACCAACTACACAGACCACACCGCACAGGTCACCAACAAACACAAGGTACACCACACAGGCACCACACACCAGGTCACCACACACAGTACACAACAACAAAGGTCCCTACACCACAACACACAGGTCACCACACACAGGTCACCACATCCACAACACACAGGTCACCACAACAACACACAGGTCACCACAACAAACACACCAGGTCACCACAACAACACACAGGTCACCACAACAACACCAGGTCACAAACAGGTCACCCAACAACAGGTACCACAACAGGTAACCACAACAACACACAGGTCCACCACACACAGGTCACCACAACCAACACACAAGGGTCACCACAACAACACACAGGTCACCACAACAACACACAGGCACCAACAACACAGGTCACCACAAACACCACAACAGGTCACACAACAACACCAGTCACACAAAACAAGGCACCACAACAACACAAGGTCACCACAACAACAACACAGGTCACCACAACAACACAAGGTTCACCACAACAACACACAGGTCACCACACAACACCAAGTGTCACCCAACAGACACACACAGGCACAAACACAACAAAGGTTCACCACACAACACACATGGTCCCAACACAACA
>WNGS01000279.1:0-71680 GCA_020271785.1 Procambarus virginalis | reverse complement strand
TCAACTAGAAACCTCAACTTACCTTGTTGGTGTTTGTCTTCTTGATTGATGCCACACGTCTTGAAGTTAAGAATTGTTAACAATTTACGTAACCTATACTAACACAACACTAAAATTAACACTTAAAATTACTGTACAGTTCATTAAGCAAAGTTAGTTCTGACTGCACGCTGCTGAAGCCTCACTGGTTGAAGGCATTTGGGTTGCCTGTGAGGCCTCACTTGTTGAAGGCGCTTGCATGCGCCTCACTTGTTGAAGCGCTTGCATGCCCTCACTTGTTGAAGGCGCTTGGCTTGCCGGTGACGCCTCACTTGTTGAAGGCGCTTGGCTAGCCTGTGACGCCTCACTTGTTAAAGGCGCTTGGCTTGCCTGTGGCGCCTCACTTGTTGAAGGCGCTTGGCTTGCCTGTGGCGCCTCACTGGTTGAAGGCGCTTGGCTTGCCTGTGGCGCCTCACTTGTTGAAGGCATTTGGCTGCCTGTGACGCTTCACTGGTTGAACAACACGTAACTTGTCTTTAATTGCCAGGACAACCTTCTTCCTCTTAACACCTCCAGAACGATTGATGCTGCTACCAGACATTGTCTTCGCCAAAAATGTTTAAAGTTACTATGAAAATAAAAAAGTTATTTCAAAAAATATTTCACTAATGGCGCAGCACTGTGACGCCGCACTGGTTGAGGTGTATAACAGTAACGTGTCTTTAATTGTTAGGACAAGTTTCTTCCTCTTAACACCTACAGAACGATTGATGCTGCTACCAGACATAGTCTTGGCCTATGAAAATAAAAAGTTATTTAAAAAAATATTTCACTAATGGCGCAGCACTGTGTATAACACGAGGGACGGACGCACATGGGTTGACCAGTGTTGGACGGGTCCACTTGGGGTGGGGCAGCTATAGCACGTTACGTAGGCTGCCAGGAGGAAAAAACCAGCGTTGAATGTAATGAAACGCCATTTTCTGGGTGAGTCCCGGAGGCTCCCCGGAGCTATCCCAGGCTGATATGCTAATGTCAGACTTTGGCATCAGTCATGTGTATGGAGTTCTTAGGCCTACCGGGGACCACGGCCAGAACCGGGCCCCCTCAGAGAGGCAAGGGGAGCAATGGCCTATAGAAGCCCCCGTGTGATTGGAAGCATTCTATGTCTGCCATCGACCGGGACAGGCACCCAGAAAGGTAAGCGCCCCAAAACAAACCCCTATTCTGGTTAAAATTGCTACCAAAAGCCAAACTAGTGGATAGAACTCCCCAACAGAAAAACAAGCAAACTAGTATGACGTCACACGTCACCGCGCCGCTGTCTGCGCAGCTCCCCCCTCCCCGGGAGGGGGAAGGGGGAGCCCCAGACCTCCCACGCCGGCTATCCACCCATCAGTTCTGAGGCTGGATGTCAAGACACGCGAAAAAAACGCCGACCGGAGGGAGGGAGGGTTGCCGGGGAGCCTCCGGGACTCACCCAGAAAATGGCGTTTCATTACATTCAACGCTGGTTTTCTGGGGGGAGCCCCGTCGGCTCCCCGGAGCTAACTACCCACAGAGGAAGATCAAAAGGGACGGAACCGGGAGGCGGACACCACGCACCCCTCCCCCTGGAAGCGAGACAACCGGCAGCAACGCCAACCCAAGGCGCCACAGCCCCGGAAAGTCCTGGGAACAACACAAGAACAACGAGCAGCAAGGCCCCCGAACGAACACCAAGGAACCATGCCCGAAAGACTGCTCGAACACGTCATCCAGACGGCAGCGAGAGCAGCAAAGCCACGAACATCACGGGCAGGAGTGAAGAACACAGGCAGCCGAGCCGCAAGAACACGGCTGACAACCCGGGACACCATCACAGGCGAACCGGGAAGAACAGAACCGGATCAACGCAAAACGCGCTCCGGACACAGACGCCATGGCACACAACAGCGGAGACCAGGATGGTGCAAGCGGCGCACGAACAGGCCGGAGGGGAAACGACGCACAAGACAGCGTACTAACGGTGTAGAAGCAACACCAAGACCGAAAGCAAGCCAAAGCGGCCCCGCCAGCGCCGCACAAAAGAGAGGCGACAGTATGTGGCACGACGACGGCCCCCAACCCCCACCAAAAACCAAGCCGACGCTAACAAGAGGAACCACCTAAGAAGGGACAGGAAAAGGAAGGCCCGCCAAAACACCCCATACTGCCGCCAAGAGAAACACGCAGGTGGGACACCGACCACCAGCTGGAGGCGAGACCACGAGGCAGACGGAAGCAGCCCCGACAAGGCCCCTCCAAGCCCAGGAAAAGGCGGAGCCGCAAGAAGATCTCGGGCGCGACCACCGAACTCAGGTGGCACAGGAAGATGGAACGTCTGCCGACCAGCATCCCAAAGTATTTCCGGGAATTCTCATCACCTGTCGATGGAGACCTGACCAAATGTAAACTGGGTCAACAAAATTTTTCGCACACCCTCCGTCACTATGTGATGGAGTGCGAAAAGATACGTGAAGTTAGAGACAAGTCTATAACCAATGTTCCAGCGATGTGCAAATATTTCATTCAAAAGGATCTGCCACCAGAAATTGTAGCCAAATATCCCCAGTTTGCTAACAGTAGGTAGCAACTGAGTGATTGTAACCTATCCACCGCTCCCCACTGGATGGGGGGCGGTGTGCAGGACAAACATATAAATTTTGACACTAGCACTTCACATGTCAGTTGCTTAATGTAGAACCTGTACTGGAGGTCGATCTCGAACCCATTGTTGATGTGACGACTTATATTGAATTTGTAACTAGCTCATCAAGATTGTAACTTGCTGAGCTAAATGAATTGTGGGGTTCAGTCCCTGAGCCCATTATGTGCCTCTAACCCTTTCCACTACCGCCCACAAGATGGGTATGGGGTGCATAATAAATGAACGAAACTAACTGCCGAACAGAAGAACTCCAAGCAAGCAAACCTGCCAGGAGTTCAGAAATGACGGGTCCGACGCGGGACATCGCCAGACCCCGAAAAACCCAATTGGCAGGGCAAGCAAGGAAACCAAAGAAGGCGGACGGGTTGCCGCCAGAACCGTACCCGAACCAAGAGGTACGAGCAACTGCAACAGACCGAGACAAAGAAGCACACCACAGGACCCAGGCCGAAAAAGCCCAAGAAGCCAAGAACACACGTAGAACACCCCTGCGGCAGAGGAGGAAAACAAGGGAACGCACAAGCAAGGAAGTGGTGGAAACCGACCACGCCCCCCAACATAGCAGCAAGTGCAGGCAAAACAGACAAAAGGAGATGCCAGGAAAAACGACAGGGTGAGACAGTACGAAAGAGCAGAAGCATAAAAACCCCAGGAATAAGGACACGCCACCGCAAACACGGTACTAAAGCACACGCGCAGTAGTAGCAACAGGCACCACCGCAACATGCCACAGGTAAAGAGCAACTCGCTTCTGCAAAGGCAGAGAATGGAGCAGACAGACCCCAGACAGGGCCCACGGAGACACGACAGAACCCAGCAGGCCCAGGAACCCGCATACCAGGCGACCGACGGCGGAGAAACCCCGCTCAAAATCGGCAGGATGGGGAACTTGGAGCTCACGTACACCCCAAGCCTGGCCCGAGGCCAGGCTAGACCGGCCAGAGGGAGGCCCACCAGCAGCCACATGGAGCGGCCTGCAGGCCCACAGACTCCCCAACCCAGGAAGGCCATAACTATTCGAAAGCAAGCTAGCGTGCCCCGGAAGTCCACGGATGGACCATAAGGGGCATAACTGGCAATCCCCCACAGTGTTCAGCGTTGTTACACCTATAATAGGGTAAGTAACAATTGTAATTACGAAACCATAAGACGCTATTCCAACATACTAAGTAGGGTAAGAAGGTCGGTGTTTTCCATGAAGTTCCGAAAAGGAAAACGATGATGTTAGCATGTCACCCATGCACGTAACTAATAAGGCAAGAACGACTTATTAAATTTTGCGAGGACGGGGTGGTTCAAGAGAGAACTGGAGAAGCACCTCCAAAGGATACCCGATCAACCAGGCTGTGACTCATACGTAGGCAGCGAGCAGCCACGTCCAACACCAGGATGAGCAGTCCGGAGGCCTGGTCGACGACGGGCCGCAGGGACGCTAAGCCCCAGAAGCACCTCAAGGAAAACCCCAAGGTATTTTCCATCAAGAAGGCGTATGCTCGCACGTAGGTCTTTTAACAACTGCAGACCTCTGAAGGATATACAGTGTTCCCCGATGGTGCNAGGCAGCAGCTATTGACCCATACGAGGCAGCTGCTATTGGCCCATACGAGGCAGCTGCTATTGGCCCATACGAACTATTTTGGTGAGGGAGGTGGCGTTTTAATTGTAGTGTCGTCTGCTGTCTGCTGTGTGATTTCTCATGCAGTGTATGGTGGCCACTATACTGTTTGGACACAATACCGGCTTACTTGCATAGTTCTGGTAAATAAAACATGTAGATAGGTATATATAACATGTGTAAATAAGTTCTATGACGAATAAGATGTTGGAGTGAGGGAGACTGGCTGGGTGTTACTACTCTCACTCGAGGTGTTCTGAATGTGTTGATGGTGAATGTATGTAGTGTGTGACAGTGTATAGTGTGTAAATAGATTGTATATATACATAAATTAGCATGATACATAGTAAATATGTGTACACAAGTGTCATGCACGTAACACAATGTCTTCGGACAGTACGGATGTTTTACTGCCATAATATAGTGTACGTGTTCATTAAACATAGGATTAGCACGTAAAAACAAATAAAATGTATTTGGAACTGTGCGAAAAAAATGAACGAAAATATATTTGGGGCAACTTGCGCGCCCCGCCCCGAGTGCCCCACCGTCCCGGGAGCTTACGGCACGGGCGCATGGGGAATGATGACGTCACACCCCAACTTACGGACCCCATAGCAGCCAAAGTATGTACAATTTCGATTTTTTTTTACATACCCATACTGAGGGAAGGGTTTCTGGCGCTTTAAAAAGAAAAAGATTTTTTCCAGAGAATTATTTCCTGCGCACTGCGGGGGTGTCATATTTGGAGGCAACGTAGTTAAGGGGTTAATCTTTCTTCATATGAAAGATTTCTAATTTGGGGAATTAACTTAGTCATCCTACGCTGGACACGTTCAAGCGAATTTATATCCATTCTATAGTACAGCGACCAAAACTGAACTGCATAATCTAAATGGGGCCTAACCAGAGCAGGATATAGCTGAAGAACCACATCAGGTGTCTTGTTACTAATACTTCAATTAATAAATCCCAGTGTCCTATTTGCCTTATTACGAACATTCATGAATTGATCCTTTTGTTTTAAATTCTTACTAATCATAACTCCAGATCCCTTTCACAATCTGACTTCGCAATCTCAACACCATCTAGCTCGTATCTTGTAACTCTATCATCATTACCTAGCCTCAGAACTTTACATTTATCAGCATTAAACTGCATCTGCCAATCTTTTGACCATTTCAAAACCCTATTTAGATCAACTTGAAGTGATAGTGAGTCTTCTTCCGTGTTAATTTCCCTACCGATTTTTGTATCATCTGCAAATTTGCAGATGTTGCTACTCAAACCTGAATCTAAATCATTTATATATATTATAAACATAGGTCCCAGGACAGAGCCTTGAGGCACTCCACTAACAACATTATCCCACTTCGACTTAACCCCATTTATACTAACTTTGTTTCCTTTGGAATAGCCATGCCCTAATCCAACTTAATATAGCACCCCCAATACCATGAGCCTCTATTTTTTTAATCAGTCTTTCATGTGGCACTGTATCAAAAGCTTTGCTAAAGTCAAGGTACACAACATCACAATCCTTACCACGATCAATTGCCTCAACTATGCTGGAATAAACGATAGCAAATTTGTTAAACATGAACAGCCATTTGTAAAACCATGTTGCGACTCATTTATTAATTTATGTTTTTCAAGATGAAGACGAATTGTATTTGCAATTATTGATTCAAGTAACTTTCCCACAATAGACATTAGTCTAATTGGCCGATAGTTTGACGCAACTGATCTACCTCCTTTCTTAAAAATTGGTACCACATTAGCTACCTTCCATGACTCTGGCACTCTACCTAACTCTATTGATTTATTAAATATGGTAGACAGTGGCTCGGAAAGCTCCTCTTTGCATTCTTTAAGCACCCTGGCAAACACTTCATCCGGCCCTGAAATATAAATGAACATGAAACATAGGTGTGAATAACTGTATGATGAGAGGGGCAAAGTTGGCGAATACAATGTTGGAGAAGTGAGGGAGGGCTGGCTGGGTGTGGCTGCTCACACTCGTGGTGTTCTGAATGTGTTGATGGTGAATGTATATAGTGTGTGACAGTGTATAATCTGTAAATAGATTGTATATATACATAAATTAACATGATACATGGTAAATATGTGCAACATATGTGTACACAAGCGTCATGCACGTAACACAGTGTCCTTGGACAGTACAGATGTTTAACTGCCATAATATAGTGTACATGTTCATTATACATAAGATTAGCGCATAAAAACAAATAAAATGTATTTGGAACTGTGCACAAAAAAATTAACAAAAATATATTCGTGGCAATTCACGCGCCCCCCGGTGGAAACGCCCAACTTAGAGACTTGTGCAAGGAATCTTTCAGAACATTATATACCACATATGTCAGACCAATCCTGGAGTATGTGGCTCCAGCATGGAGTCCCTATCTAGTCAAGCATAAGACTAAACTGGAAAAGGTTCAAAGGTTTGCCACCAGACTAGTACCCGAGCTGAGAGGTATGAGCTACGAGGAGCGACTGCAGGAATTAAACCTCACTTCGTTGGAAGACAGAAGAGTTAGGGGGGACATGATCACCACATTCAAGATTCTCAGGGGAATCGACAGGGTTGATAAAGACAGGCTGTTTAACACAAGGGGCACACGCACTAGGGGACACAGGTGGAAACTGAGTGCCCAAATGAGCCACAGAGATATTAGAAAGAACTTTTTTAGTGTCAGAGTGGTTGACAAATGGAATGCATTAGGAAGCGATGTGGTGGAGGCTGACTCCATACACAGTTTCAAGTGTAGATATGATAGAGCCCAATAGGCTCAGGAAACTGTACACCTGTTGATTGACGGTTGAGAGGCGGGACCAAAGAGCCACAGTTCAACCCCCGCAAGCACAACTAGGTGAGTACACACTAGGTGANTTACTTAAATAATGAAGAAATATGGTACAATTATTCCTAATAATGTTGGTGCTTAATGCAGAACACGAGAAAACATATATTTATTATGAAATAATATACTTTCATTATGAAATAAGCAAATATGTGGCCTCACAGGAAGTCAACGGTCAGGTGTCAATGTTGTGGAGCGACTTATCCAAGATATATTGTTGTCTGGAAAGTGTTTGTTGGCATCTCAACCTTCTGTACATAGTGATCCAGTCGTCGCACTTCTCTCCTTAAATGATCGCAAATTTAATATTAACAAGTATAATACGTATTTCTAATAATATCTAACATAACTAGTCAGAAAACATTTAAGACTTATTGAAAAATACATGTCTGGAAGTTAAATCGACTTCTAGTGTTGGTCTATAGACACTAATCATTATTCGTTAGTATGCGTTTGCTACTTTAACCATTTACTGTACTGATGTAAAATCTCCCATGTCTCTTCTCACATGGAACACCGAACCCTACACACTCTCTGATATATTGTTTAATTAATAGAGATTCACTAATAAACCTTATAATTGTATATGTTATCAAAAAGGCATAGATAAAGTCGTTCTTACGTTTTAGTCACAGAGATTAGATATTACTAAAGTTCATTTTATTCAGGAAAGTACATAAATAGTCGATTTACAAACATAATATTGGATTTATAGATAGAGCTATTACATACAATATCTAAAGCCACTAGTACGCATAGCGTTTCGGGCATATTATTGAGAGGAAAGATATTTATATTTAAACAAATTTTGTTTTTGACCGACGCTCTCCCTATTGATGGGAACTACAACCTAATGAAGATCAATGTTAATTTTATGTAGATATTGTAATAAACGAAGTTTTTTTATATCATCAGAAAAGCAGAAATACAGGCAAATTTTAAATCCCTTGTCATAAATATAACTGAAGTGAAAGCAAAGATATATGCATTTTGATAGTTACTTGATGGCTAGCATTGAGTGTGTGAAGCTCTGCACTCCAGTTAATAAATTTTGTAATTTGCATATATGTTAATTAACCTTAAACATCTATATGTTAGAAGAACGACAGATGTAGACGTTAATGTGACAAAATTTCAAGGAATATATATTTATATATTTCGTTAAATAAATAATACAACCCCATCGCCGGTGTCAGGACACAAGAAAACTATTGGCATCAGTGTGTGTAAGTACTTCATTCATAATGATGTGCTGCCCAAAATCTTAGCGAAGTATCCAAAATTTGCTTACTGTAGGTAATCATGCACATGACTGTAAAGTTGCCGCCCAGTTGGGTGGGTGTGGTGCACATGACTATAAAGCTGCCGCCCAGTTGGGTGGGTGTGGAGCACATGACTGTAAAGCTGCCGCCCAGTTGGGTGGGTGTGCAGCAAGACTAGTAACTGTGTGACTCATCATAAATGTAAAGTGCCTTGTATAGTGACTGTTGTGAGCCTCTTGTTGATCACTTGTGGCACAAAGATTATTGATGTGTTTATTTGTGTGGGTGATTAAATATGTATGTGTATGTATATATGTATATGCATATATATATATATATATATATATATATATATAATATATTATATATATATATATATATATATATATATATATATATGTACATGTATGTATGAGTGTGTACATGTGTATATAACATTAATAATTTTGTAACTAGCGTCAAAAATTGTTATTTGCTTAGCTAAACGAACTAGAGGGTTCAGTTCCTGAACCGATTATGTGCCTCTGTAATCCTTTACACCACCGCCCACGGGATGGGTATGGGGTGCATAATAAAGAAGAAATTGAAATTGTCCAGCCAGGCGGGAAAACAGGCTGCGCAATACTGATAACATATGTAATTCACAAAGATGCGCTGATAAACATTAATGTTTTTTTTTATAAAGATACAGATATAACTTTGTTTTCAAACGTTGAATGTAACAATATTTCAAGTATAAGAACGAAGATATATTTAGGACTTAACGATTTCCTATCAAGTTGCAAAGATACCTGAATTGCACTCTATCATCATCTTTTATTGATGATGTTAATTATGACGCAGGATCGATGTCTAGGTGAATTATGGCTGACACAGTCAGATTACATATGTCAGCCACAAGCAGGTAATTTTCAAAAGAAGGCCCAAAGCCTTAGAATGGCATCCACAAATACAACTCTTAACTTAATTATAAACCATATATAGTCTATATCATCAGAAATTCAGAAACATAAAAATATAGTTTCACATTTTTGTTATTAAAGTATATATTTTGAACCACATACTCATCCTGAGAGTCTTAGTTTATTGTGCACCCCATAGTTATCATGGGCCCGATCACGAAGCAGTTACGCAAGTACTTACAAACGTGTACATCTTTCCTCAATCTTTGCCGGCTTTGATAACATTTATTAAACAGTTTAAAAACATGAAAACTTCCCAATCAACTGTTGATATTTTTATAAACAGCCTCGTGGTGCTTCAGAGTTCATTAACTGTCTAATAATTGTAAACAAAGCCGCCAAAGATTGAGAAAAGAGTTTAGGTTCGTAAGTGCTTGCGTAACGGCTTCGTGAATCTGGCCCATGACACCCAAGGGGTCCGTGTAATTTCCCAAAGCTAATTACCCCAGAGGAACAGGCTTCCTCCGATTTGTAGTTTGGTCCACCAGGCCGTTTGTTTGACGCCGCTGTCATTTACACACGACATTATATGATTATTTATTTATTTATTTATATTCAAGAAGGTACATTGGGGGTTAGCAGAGAATACAGAAATTAAGTTGAATTTACATTCTTGTTAAGCCACTAACACGCATAGCGTTTCGGAACATTAGTAGTCCAAATTAGCCTAAATTGTTTTTAAATTATCCCAACGTCTCTAAGGATAAGGGGTTGATTTATGAGTGCCGGGCACTCAATACTAAGTAGCCTACCTTGCTACTTGTTTATTTATTTAATTTGTATTTATACATATAAGTGTTCTTACATTCTTGTAAAGCCACTAGCACGCATAACGTTCCGGGTAGATCCTTAATCCTAATTTTGTCCTCGGAATGCATGCCCTCCGAATCGTTTACCAACAAGATTGTTCAATAAATCCCTGAACTATATGTTTAACACATCTCTAACCCTGTCCGTGGAGGACAAACTATCTTTCCGGCAGAGCAATGCAAATAAAAATCGTTCAAAAATACTGATTTATTCGATCTACTCATCAATACGTAACCTAGACAAAGAAGTTTTGCACTTTCTATTTGTGTATCAGGAAGAATACCTGATTAACGTAATTTAATTGCGCTACTTTTTATTTTATAACATTTTTTTCCTCGGTAGCTTGTTTAGGTTCTTCTAATTATCTTAGATATCATTAAAGAGAACCTCCTAGGAACTATATATGTTTGTAAGAAGTATAACAATCCCGAGAACTCAAGTAAATTATGTTGCACGAGTGCTTGCAATAATCACTTATTACAAGCAAGTGATTGCTTATGACATTTAAGTAAAATAGTTTAATGAACGTGTGTTGTGTGTGTGTGTGTGTGTACGTGAAGAGGAAACAGCATCCACAGCCTCATTGTAAATATTTATGGCTTTCAGAGCATACGACCACTGCCTACCTGGTCTCGGTCGAGGGTTACCTTGCCTTGAGGTTACCTTGAGGTGCTTCCGGGGCTTAGCGTCCCCGCGGCCCGGTCATCAACCAGGCCTCCTGGTTGCTGGACTGATCAACCAGCTGTTGGACGCGGCTGTTCGCAGCCTGACATATGAGTCACAGCCTGGTTGATCAGGTATCCTTTTAACCACCACAGCCGAACCAACCGGCTGTGGTGGGTATGTGTGCCTGCGGGCCGCTCCAAGCAACAGCCTGGTGGGCCAAACTCTCACAAGTCAAGTCTGGCCTCGGCTGGGCTTGGGAGTAGACGAACTCCCAGAACCCCATCAACCAGGTATCAACCAGGTAACCAGGTAAGGTTACGTCCCTGTACTTAAATGTACTAAGTTCTCTTCTAGTTTTCCCTGTGCATGGATCCGTAACCTACTATTAGTACTCATCTCGACCCTTAAGTCAACCACCAATGATCCTCCGCTCCACTCAGCCCACAGGTCTTGATGAATGTCATATGTCTTTACGAATTTTCTTATCGGTCTCAAATTTCGTGTCAGTTACTCTAGAATTAAACCTACAGAACGCCCATGATTCACCGTGCAGCATGCAATATTCCACACAAGGAAAATTCTTGTTTCCCCTATCTCCCTAGGAGGGCGGAAGGAAATAATAAAATAAATTCCCACCCTCAGTTCTAACTGGCTAAGGTCATTAATTCCATGTACCGGGGGGGGGGGGGGATGATGGACCTCGGAGTCGCTAATCCACGCCTATGACCGCTTTATCCTTAATCCCCTTAATGCGTAATATCCCGTCCCCCCCCTACCAAGGGGCGCACAAATTCAATAAGTACAAATACACAAATCACAATACAAGAATCCCATTTAACATTTCAGGTTAATATAGTACTCTTAAGAGTATAATAGTGTACATCCACCGCACTAGATTTTAACCCATTAACGTTCCAAAGATAATATCCTCACTCTACTTTCATCTATGATTAATAATAAACTACCATTGCCCTGTCCGTCACATTTCACGGGATACGAGTTTTTCTTAGACACTCTTCCATCACCGTAACATTTTTGCTTTCTCCTCACTTGCACAACATTTACTAACATCAAAAGTAATATTATTCATATCTATTTTTTTTAATTCTGTATACCGTTTTTACTTTAACCTTTGTTTCAACATCTGTCACTACAAAAGGTTGAACACCGCTAACACTACTAGAAAGTGCCTTTTCCTGACTATCCTCTATCATCAATACATCATGTTCTTCCTTACTTTCTTCTACACACATTTCACTTTTTATTTCACGTCCTGTTTTACTTTCCATATCACGTTCTGTTTTACTTTCCATTTCACGTCCTGTTTCACCACGTCTATCCTCCATAGCTAATTTTTCTAATGTCTCGATCCTCTTGTCTAGTTTTTTTTTTTTTTTTTTAGATATTCCAATATTTGAGTAACAACCTCAGGCCGAGTTCACTATATTGTCCTGAACCTGTTTCCACAAGGTTTAATTTTTTCAGCTGCGTTTTCTACTTTCCCTAGCTCGCCTAATTGTCTCCGCTCTTTTTTCACACATATTGTTCATAGGGGGCTGTCATTGGCTTCCAGCTGTTCCTTCTATGTTCCTGCTGCACAATCTTTCCTTCCTTCAAGGATACATCTATCCTGCTTGTAGCACCCGTCCTAGAGTCTCTCAGATGAGGCTTCATGCAGCATAGATGGGAACCAGCATTGTGGCTGCCTCGACAATTGCAACAAGATGGGACGGTTTTTTTCAACGTTTTAATCTTGACTCTACACTCTCTACACTAAACTATCAACACCTGGGGTCAAACTGGCATTTCCAAGCCATACAATTATTAGACAGTTAATGAACTCTGAAGCACCACGAGGCTGTTTATAAAAATATCAACAGTTGATTTGGAAGTTTTCATGTTTTTAAACTGTTTAATAAATGTTATCAAGCCGCAAAGATTGAGGAAGATGTACAGTGGTACCTCGGAATGCGAGTGTCCCTGTATGCGAGTTTTTCGGAAGACGAGCAGGATTTCCTCGAAAATTATGTCTCGGAAGGCAAGGGTTACCTCGGGACGCGAGTTTGTTGATACGCGTACAGGCCGACCTAGCGCGTGGTCGATCGGCGATCGTCGCCCCTCCGCCCCTCAGTTTACCATTGTCTCGTGCCCAGTGACTATCCCACATCAATTCTTCACCTGGATTTTCAGTGTTTTGTTGGATTTTTGGTCATTTGACTATACAGTTTGTTATTATATATCTCACCATGGGTCTCAAGAAAGCCATTGATAAGGTTCAACCTAAGAAAATAGCTGTGAGTAGAGGCAGTAGAGGATGTCCCTCCTTGATTAAGAAATGTGTGAAGTATGGGAAGAACTGCAAAGTTTTGTTGAAAAAACTCACCCAGATAAAGCTGTAGCAGGCCGTTGCATTGACCTTTTAAATGATAATGTGATGTCTTACTACAGACAAGTGTTAAAATGTAGGGAAAAACAAGTGTCTTTAGAGAAATTCTTAGTAAGACAAGCAAGTCCTAGTGGTATGCAGGCAAAATGTGCCAGTGTGTGCATACCAGTGAAGTCCTCACTGCCTGATGTGATAATGGAAAGGGACTCCCCTTCCAAACAGTAACTCCTCTCCTCCTCCCCCCTCCTCACCATCTTCCATACGCCTACAGCATTCAAGAGCAAGGTAAGTAATAACTTGAACATAGTTTTGTAGGTTTATTTAGATGAATTAGGTACAAAAATTTAGTTTGATATGGGGTTTTTGGGGTAGTCAGGAACGGATTAATTCATTTCCCATTATTTCTTATGGGGAAATTAGCTTCAGAATACGAGTTTTTCGGAATAAGAGCTGTCTCCAGGAACGAATTAAACTCTTAAACTGAGGTACCACTACATGTTTGTAAGTACTTGCGTAACTGCTTCGTGTTCGGGCCCATGATAACTATATGGGGTGCACAATAAACTAAGACTCTCAGGATGAGTATGTGGTTCAAAATATATACTTTAACCACCGTGCTGCGCGGAGTTTATTGAGAAATTCCCCCGGTGCGCATGAAATGAAGTGTTCCCAAAAAATTCTTTTTTCTTCGTAAAATGATAAATTCCCTTCCCTGAACATGTCTATGTAAAAATAAATACCAAATTCCACTTAGTTTGGCTGTAGGGACGTGGACAAAGTGCGCTGTGACGTCATCAGGGCCTGGTCGCCCGTGCGTGACTCGTCCAGACACAGTCGCGCGGGCCATTCAAGCACCGGGTGTTGCCACAAATATATTTTCAATTATTTGTTTTATGTATTTCCAATGCGGTTTTATTTTTTTTTATCGTATATGATGCATATTTGTGTCCTTTACAATATGTATACAGTAGAACGTTCATAATGTTCCATGGAACTGTGATACATGTGTCAGTAATGTGTCCACAATAAATGTTTATTGTCGCAATATTACCTGTTAAAATTTCACTAAAATTACAATATGTACAGTTTCACACACTATTTACACAGTAACACACTGTATTACACACTCAGTACTTCGAAAGTGAGTAATAATCAACGAAGTAGCCCATGGTACACAGCGCGACTTCACTCTCATTGCACCATGTACAGATAAATTTTCGCTGCTTGTTTCTTCATTCTGTGTGCTTGCAAATAATGCACTCACGTACACCCTTGGCTTTAGTACTTGTTGGTTGTATGTAACCAAGCTAGTAAAGCATAAGGTAGTATTGAAAAGATTATAGGAAAAGATAAATTTGTAAGATAGTCTTGAAAAGATCGCTTTGTATGGTCCCACACAGGAAGAGATTCAGCATACTTCAAGAGTGTCCATCAGTCAGGAAGAGATTCAGCTAGCCTCAAGAGTGTCTGTCAGTTGGGAAGAGATTCAAGCATCCTTGAAAATATCTATGGAAAACACCAAAATGGAAGCCGCTAACACTGTTCATCTATGCCATTTGTATCAGATGCAACATCACTGAATGCAGAAAACGATTCATCTAAGTATCATCTAAATAAATAGCATAGGATTGCAAGGGTGACGCTCAGAGCCTCAACTGGATACGCTCGCTGTATCGTCCTCATAGGTGCTGTATCACTTGCATCCGACCTTTGTGTTAGGTCCTTATTGCGCCTGGCTTCCCCAACATTATGACCCTTATGTTCTTCAAACAATATGGTTTGAATTTCACCGACAGAGCATTATCTTCAACACCGCGCGGACAGGTGTTTGGGAGCCAGAGGCGCATGCGCCACCCATGGTTGCTCATTCAGTACTAACCCAGCCAGCAGCCCCAGGGCATTCTGGGATTTTTTTCCAAGATGGCTGCCTCTCACTGGAGGTCCTAAGAGTCCATTTCGTACACAACCAACCTCGTACACATTTAGAATTGGTTACAAAAAATCAAAAAGAGTTTTCTCGGTTGGCGCAGTTTCCTGCCGACCGAGAAAACTTGGTTGGCGCAGTTAAGTGGTTAATAACAAAAATGTGAAACTATATTTTTATGTTTCTGAATTTCTGATGATATAGACTATATATGGTTTATAATTAAGTTAAGAGTTGTATTTGTGGATGCCATTCTAAGGCTTTGGGCCTTCTTTTGAAAATTACCTGCTTGTGGCTGACATATGTAATCTGACTGTGTCAGCCATAATTCACCTAGACATCGATCCTGCGTCATAATTAACATCAACAATAAAAGATGATGATAGAGTGCAATTCAGGTATCTTTGCAACTTGATAGGAAATCGTTAAGTCCTAAATATATCTTCGTTCTTATACTTGAAATATTGTTACATTCAACGTTTGAAAACAAAGTTTATATCTGTATCTTTAATAAAAAAAAACATTAATGTTTATCAGCGCATCTTTGTGAATTACATATTTTATCAGTATTGCGCAGCCTGTTTTCCCCGCCTGGCTGGACAATTTCAATTTCTTTCTTTATTATGCACCCCATACCCATCCCGTGGGCGGTGGTGTAAAGGATTACAGAGGCACATAATCGGTTCAGGAACTGAACCCTCTAGTTCGTTTAGCTAAGCAAATAACAATTTTTGACGCTAGTTACAAAATTATTAATGTTATATACACATGTACACACTCATACATACATGTACATATATATATATATATATATATATATATATATATATATATATATATATATATATATATATATATATATATATATATATATATATATATATATATATATATATATATATATATATATATATATATATATATATATATATATATATATGCGTATACATATATACATACACATACATATTTAATCACCCACACAAATAAACACATCAATAATCTTTGTGCCACAAGTGATCAACAAGAGGCTCACAACAGTCACTATACAAGGCACTTTACATTTATGATGAGTCACACAGTTACTAGTCTTGCTGCACACCCACCCAACTGGGCGGCAGCTTTACAGTCATGTGCACCACACCCACCCAACTGGGCGGCAGCTTTACAGTCATGTGCTCCACACCCACCCAACTGGGCGGCAGCTTTATAGTCATGTGCACCACACCCACCCAACTGGGCGGCAACTTTACAGTCATGTGCATGATTACCTACAGTAAGCAAATTTTGGATACTTCGCTAAGATTTTGGGCAGCACATCATTATGAATGAAGTACTTACACACACTGATGCCAATAGTTTTCTTGTGTCCTGACACCGGCGATGGGGTTGTATTATTTATTTAACGAAATATATAAATATATATTCCATGAAATTTTGTCACATTAACGTCTACATCTGTCGTTCTTCTAACATATAGATGTTTAAGGTTAATTAACATATATGCAAATTACAAAATTTATTAACTGGAGTGCAGAGCTTCACACACTCAATGCTAGCCATCAAGTAACTATCAAAATGCATATATCTTTGCTTTCACTTCAGTTATATTTATGACAAGGGATTTAAAATTTGCCTGTATTTCTGCTTTTCTGATGATATAAAAAAACTTTCGTTTATTACAATATCTACATAAAATTAACATTGATCTTCATTAGGTTGTAGTTCCCATCAATAGGGAGAGCGTCGGTCAAAAAAAAAATTTGTTTAAATATAAATATCTTTCCTCTCAATAATATGCCCGAAACGCTATGCGTACTAGTGGCTTTAGATATTGTATGTACTAGCTCTATCTATAAATCCAATATTATGTTTGTAAATCGACTATTTATGTACTTTCCTGAATAAAATGAACTTTAGTAATATCTAATCTCTGTGACTAAAACGTAAGAACGACTTTATCTATGCCTTTTTGATAACATATACAATTATAAGCTTTATTAGTGAATCTCTATTAATTAAACAATATATCAGAGAGTGTGTAGGGTTCGGTGTTCCATGTGAGAAGAGACATGGGAGATTTTACATCAGTACAGTAAATGGTTAAAGTAGCAAACGCATACTAACGAATAATGATTAGTGTCTATAGACCAACACTAGAAGTCGATTTAACTTCCAGACATGTATTTTTCAATAAGTCTTAAATGTTTTCTGACTAGTTATGTTAGATATTATTAGAAATACGTATTATACTTGTTAATATTAAATTTGCGATCAATTAAGGAGAGAAGTGCGACGACTGGATCACTGTGTACAGAAGGTTGAGATGCCAACAAACACTTTCCAGACAACAATATATCTTGGATAAGTCGCTCCACAACATTGACACCTGGACCGTTGACTTCCTGTGAGGCCACATATTTGCTTATTTCATAATGAAAGTATATTATTTCATAATAAATATATGTTTTCTCGTGTTCTGCATTAAGCACCAACATTATTAGGAATAATTGTACCATATTTCTTCATTATTTAAGTAATGCTATAAGGCTTTGAGTAGCTTTGGGTCATTAGGTGAACAGAATCTCCAATAGATGGGGCGAGAGTCGCGCTATCTCTCGCCCGGGCGAGAGTCGAAACTTATTTTAGAATTGATATATCTTTGTCCTCCAACAAGATATATTTCCTTTGGTGCGCTCACAATAACGAGCATATCTCTGTCTTTCTAATGGCATATAATATGTTAGGCTTTATAAGCGTATCTTTGTTAATTACACACTATATTGGCAAGTGCGTAGGCTTCTGCACTCCATGACCGACAAGCTACTGAATGCCACTATAAAAACGTATGTATCTTCACTTGAGCTTTATATATGTCTATGGTAAAGTATTTAAAATGAAGCTTATATTTCTATCTTTCTTAAGACATATAAAACATTTGTGTTTATTAACGAATTTACGTGAAATAAGCATTGTTCTGAGAGAGAGTTGCTCTGTCGATCAGTTTGTGCGGGGTCGGAGCTCGGCGATTATTAAAACACATGTATCTTCATTAGAACTTTATATATTTCTATGGTAAAGTAGTTAAAATGAAGCTTATATTTCAATCTTTCATAAGACATATAAAACATTTGTGTTTATTAAGGAATTTACGTGAAATAAGCATTGTTCTGAGAGAGAGTTACTCCGTTGCTCGATCTGTGCGGGATCGGAGCTCGCCGATTATAAAAATACACGTATCTTTGCTTTAAATACAAATATGCCCATGGTAAGGCATTTAAAATAAAGATTATGTTTCTATCTTTCTTGAGACGTATAAACCTCTTACATTTATTAACGATTCTGCGTGAAATAAGCATTGTTCTGAGATGAATATTGCGGATTTCCAGCTCTACGACCGATGAAAAATGCAACTTTTATACAACTGCAAATATCTTCAGTTTTACTTTAAATTTTGTCCTGAAAGAGTTTTCATATATAGATCCAGTTTCTGCCGTTCTTCTGACATAAAAAGACCTTTGGTTTAATAAGTTATCAAGATGTTTTCAACAATATTACTAGGGCGTTCACCGATTCCAACATGGGCGACCCTTTTGGAAACGCAACACATGGGTTGACCTGATTGATATATGGGTCAGATTCCATTAACGTTCGGAACAGCTATACAGAGAGAGCTATACAGAAAGAGATGTCATACTAGTTTGCTCGTTTTTCTTCATGGGAGATCAATCCACTTGTTTTGGCTTTGGGAGCAATTCTTAACCAGAATGGGGGGATGTTTTGGGGCGCCTATCTTTCTGGGTGCCCGACCCGGTTGATGGCAGAGTACTTACAAATTACAGTATATATAAGGTGTGTCTATAGGCCATTGCACCTCGCGCTTCTCTGAGGGGGCCAGGTTCTGGCTCGTGGTCCCTGGTAAGCCTAGAACTCCATGTACATTGATTGATGCCCAAAGGTAATACTCCGTATCAGCCCAAATAGCTCCGGGAAGCCACAGGGGCTCCCAACAGAAAAATAGCACAACTCTCAGAACAAGATTTCTTGGTTGGTGCAGCACAGTTGTTAAATAGATTGCATTTAACTTTTAAAATAAATTTGGTTCAATGACAATGAGTACACAATAAAAAATGAAGAGCAAGCAAGCTCTGTAGATGTTTCATGCTACTGACCCGTATTGTCTTTGCGTGCCAAACATTGCACAATGGAACGAACTGGGGAAGATCCTAGGCGTGGTCCAAGCAGGTAAGGTCCTGCACGTCTCAGCTGACCCTTCGGTACTGATACCCCCGCAACTGGAACTTGAACAGTAAGCAGATTCTAATAATGTAACTATTATTTATAATATAACAATATTATGGCTACACTGGTTTTCTGGAGGTAAATGTTTCTTTCTAAAATACAATTAAAATGTACACTAAAAAACATTTACTAAAATTGAATTTGAGTAAAGTTGGACAACATATATAAATTGAAGAGTTCCTTTCACAGTAAAGATCCAGTAACAACAACTGGAAAAGAAGAATGAGAGAGGATGTGGCAGAGAATGGAGAGCTGAGGAATGCAAGGAGAGAAAAAATGATGAAGGAGCAGACCTTCTTCACTGCCCTGACACCATCTCTTCTTTTAAACATTCCTTTAACCCTTAAATGGCGCATAGCTATATACCATTTGACACCCACAGGCGCATACAAAAAAAAAAAATTATTTTTTCTTCCTAACCTGTTAATTTGTGTTCACTGATCACGGGAAAAATAATAAAAAAATCGTAAGTTGAATATATTGGCCGCTATAGGGCAGGGAAGTCTGGCACAAAACAGGCACTCACTCAGCATGCGTCCCAGGCGGTCTGTTGATCGCCAGCTGTCAGGCCGGAGTTGCCACAAAGAGATAATTGCCTAATTATTTCAATGTCTCTGATTGATTTTTCGTAGTTTTTTTGCTGTAATATTATTCAATAGTGTGTAGTGTGATATATTTATATAATGAAATGGGTGAATCATCTGGTTGATACCTGGTTGATACCTGGTTGATGGGGTTCTGGGAGTTCTTCTACTCCCCAAGCCCGGCCCGAGGCCAGGCTTGACTTGTGAGAGTTTGGTCCACTAGGCTGTTGCTTGGAGCGGCCCGCAGGCCCACATACCCACCACAGCCCGGCTGGTCCGGAACTCCTTGGAGGAATCAATCTAGTTTCCTCTTGAAGATGTCCACGGTTGTTCCGGCAATATTCGCTGTACTCAAAAATATGGTGTGCTTATTGTTGATTCAATTATGTTCATCAAACAGTGAACAAATACTTTGTCGGTTGTTACACTACATACACAGGTTATATATAAGTATCTGCATGTTTTGTTCACCATAACGAACCACTAAGTTGCTATTATGAGTCAAAAAGTAACGAGGAGTGACCGCCGTGTACCAGCCAGCCACTCACGCCCTCCCTCAAGTCATCTGACTCGCCCACACTCTCCTCCCACAATACTGTTTTTGCTTTTATTCACTATATACAGACGCTATATATAAGTATCTACATTCGTGTTCACCATAACGAACCACTAAGTTGGTATGCTGAGTGGCAGTGGCAGCCCGCCACTGGCTGCCACTGCCACTGATGGACCTCACAGTCAGCTGATGGCTGCCGCCCTCAAGGCCACACGCACTAATATTTCTCTTCCAACAATACTGCTTTTGGTGTTATTACGCTATATACACACATTATATATAAATATCTACCGGTTTTATTCACCAAACTCGTACAAGTAAACTGGTATGGTGCCCAAAGACCATCGTGGTCACCAGTAAACAACACGATAATTCCTGCAGACGACGCTCCTCTCACCAAAATGGCGGCTCCCAACCTCCTACTCTTGCTGTTTATACTCTCTATACACACGTTATATATAAGTATCTACATTTGTTTTCACCATAACGAACCACTGAGCTGGTATGGTGAATGCAGTCAATAAAAGGTGGCCACACACAGTCAGATAACAACGCCACCACACTCCCTCCCACAGCATTACTCCTCCCTCCATGGAGCACAGCGCTAAATATCATCACAATCCTCTTATTATCAGACCCATGGTCAGTTTTATCACAGTCAGGGGTCTTCTGTAATAATATTATCGCTACATAATAGCATGAACAAGTATATTATGGCATTTTTAGGCGATGCTGTGGTCACTAGCTGAACAGCAGTGCTGTGAGCTCATGCTGCGTGCGTCAGGCTTGGTAGCTTACTCGATACTGAGGCCCCTAACACCCGGGAGTTTGGCCCACGATTTTTTTTAAAAATGGCGTCTGTTTACAAGAGCCCTGATGAAGGTGTGGTGAACCCCGTGTATCCGCGGGCCGTTTAAATCTTGCGTAGTACTCCAACGCATCATATGATGCGATGCGCAATTTTCTGCAAGTCGGTCAACGCATCATATGATGCGATGCGCAATTGAAGAGTTAACACACACCATTCAATACTGCCTAATATACTTTGCATAATAGTGGCCTTATTAGTATGTTTAATTGCTGCCCACACAATTGTACATTACTCTTTATGATCTTTGTACACACATTCTTTCAAATAACAATTGTATTTAAAAATTGGAATATCTATGTAGACACCTGTACCTACAACCACACCTGCACTCCACCCACACCCAACTCTAACCCCAGCCATCACACACCACCACTAACCCACCATTACTTTCACATGTCGATATGATAAGAGCTCAATAAGCTCAGGAACTTGTACACCAGGTAATTACCAATAGAGTAACAGTTGAGAGACGAGACCAAAGAGCTGAAGCTCAAACTCTACATGCACAGCTAGGTGAATACTAGGTGAATACTAACCAAATGTCCACTCCAACACATCCACCTATCATGTGCCATTGTTAGAGGACTGTCACTAACATACTCTCAAGGCTCAACTATTAGCCTCAGTACCTGTAATGCTTACTCTTTATATAAATGATCTACATGAAGGGGGTCAGAGTTATATGAATATGTTTGCAGATGATGCTAAGCTACTGGTAGGAATGATAGACATTGATGACTAGCATGCTGTTCAAAATGACCACGACTAAATATGTGAATGGAATAACACATTGCATATACAATTCAATGTTATTACATTCACTGCTGAAAAATTGGTAAGGAACTTGTCACAATATAAGTGAAACTAAAATTAGAACACTGTGTGCAATAGTTTTGTTGAATCTATATCTCAAAAAACCAGCGTTGAATGTAATGAAACGCCATTTTCTGGGTGAGACCCCGGAGGCTCCTTGGAGCTATCCAGGCTGATATGCTAATGTCAGTCTTTGGCATCAGTCATGTGTATGGAGTTCTGTGGGCCTACCAGGGACCACGAGCCAGAGCCTGCCCCCCCCTCACAGAGGCACGAGGAGCAATAGCCTACAGAACCCCCCCCCCCCCCGTGTGGTTGGAAGCCTTCTATGTCTGCAATCAACCGAGTTAGGCACCCAGAAAGGTGGGTGTCCAAAACAAAACCCTATTCTGGTGAAAATTGCTACAAAAAGTCTAAGAAGTGGATAGAACTCCCAAACAGAAACGAGCAAACGAGTATGACGTCCACACTTCGCCACGCTGCTTCCTGCGCAGCTCCCCCCTCCCCAGGAGGGGGAAGGGAAAGCCCCAGACCTTTGCGCCGGCTATCCACACCCCAGTTCTGAGGCTGGATATAAAAAACATGTGAAAAAACGCCGACTGAAGGGAAGGAGGGTTGCCGGGAAGCCTCCAGGTCTCGCCCAGAAAATTACATTTAACGCTGGTTTTCTGGGGGATGCCCAGTTGGCTCCCGGGAGCTACCTCCCGGAAGGCGGAAGTCACGCACATCCCAACGCGAAGTGGAGACAAAAGACTGCAACTGCCAACCCAAGTCCACACAGGCCCGACAAGGCCCATGAACATCAATGAAGAAACGCACAGCCCACCTACGAACGATGTGGGCACGGGGAGAGACAGCAGGGTGGCAGGACTGAACCGCCCCGCTGACGGCCCGAGAACCACACCCTGGAAGAGCAAAGAAGGGAAACCGGAACAACCCAAAGCGTGACCCCGGTCATGGCAGCTGAGGCACGCAAAGAACGGCGAAACGCCACAACCGAACACAACACATCATGCACATGATCCTCCCTTGGGTAAAAGTGACCATGTCTTTTTGGGAATAAAGTATGCAATGCTTTATAATCTGGAAGAAAATATGACGGTCGATGAAATTGAAAAACCTGACTTTAGGAGAGGACATTATGGCAATCTTAGTAAATTTTTTAGTGAGTATAATTGGACAGACTTGTTGCTAGGCAAAGAAGTGAATGAGATGTATGTCAAGTTTTGTGAAATATATGATAAAGGCACAAAAAAAAATTATACCAAAACAGAGAAGCAGAACTAGGAAACAGGATTGGTTCAACAGAAAGTGCGAGAGGGCCAGAGACCAAAAGACACAAAAATGAAATCAATACAGGAAGAGGCCAAACCCCCAAACATACCAGCGATACAAAGATGCGAGAAACAACTACACGGCAGTGAGGAGAGAGGCAGAAAGAAATTTTGAAAGAGGGATTGCAGACAAATGTAAAACAGAACCAGGTCTATTCTATAAATTCATAAACAACAAATTGCAGGTAAAGGATAATATTCAGAGGTTGAAAATGGGAAATAGATTCACGGAAAATGAAAAGGAAATGTGTGAAACTTTAAACGAAAAGTTCCAAAGTGTGTTTGTACAAAATGAAATCTTCAGGGAACCAGATACATTAAGAATTCCAGAGAACAACATAGAGCACATAGAGGTGTCTAGAGACAAAGTGGAAAAAATGCTCAAGGAGCTAAATAAGAACAAAGCAGTTGGTCCAGATGGAGTTTCACCATGGGTTCTGAGAGAATGTGCACCTGAGCTCAGCATTCCTCTTCACCTGATTTTTCAGGCATCCCTGTTTACAGGAGTTGTAGCTGATGTGTGGAAAAAGGCTAACATAGTTCCAATCTACAAAAGTGGAAGCAGGGAAGACCCCCTTAACTATAGACCGGTATCATTGACAAGTGTAATAGTCAAAATATTGGAAAAAATAATTAAATCTAAATGGGTAGAACACCTGGAGAGAAATGATATAATATCAGACAGTATGGTTTTCGATCTGGAAGATCCTGTGTATCGAATTTACTCAGTTTCTATGATCAAGCAACAGAGATATTACAGGAAAGAGATGGTTGGGTTGACTGCATCTATCTGGACCTAAAAAAGGCTTTCGACAGAGTTCCACATAAGAGGTTGTTCTGGAAACTGGAAAATATTGGAGGAGTGACAGGTACGCTTCTAACATGGACGAAAAATTTTCTGACTGATAGAAAAATGAGGGCTGTGACCAGAGGCAATGTATCGGACTGGAGAAATGTCACAAGTGGAGTACCACAGGGTTCAGTTCTTGCACCAGTGATGTTTATTGTCTACATAAATGATCTACCAGTTGGTATACAGAATTATATGAACATGTTTGCTGATGATGCTAAGATAATAGGAAGGATAAGAAACTTAGATGATTGTCATGCCCTTCAAGATGACCTGGACAAAATAAGTATATGGAGCACCACTTGGCAAATGGAATTTAATGTTAATAAATGCAATGTTATGGAATGTGGAATAGGAGAACACAGACCCCATACAACCTATATATTATGTGAGAAATCTTTACAGAATTCTGATAAAGAAAGAGATCTAGGGGTGGTTCTAGATAGAAAACTATCACCTGAGGACCACATAAAGAATATTGTGCGAGGAACCTATGCCACGCTTTCTAACTTCAGAATTGCTTTTAAATACATGGATGGCGATATACTAAAGAAATTGTTCATGACTTTTGTTAGGCCAAAGCTAGAATATGTAGCAGTTTTGTGGTGCCCATATCTTAAGAAGCACATCAACAAACTGGAAAAGGTGCAAAGACATGCTACTAAGTGGCTCCCAGAACTGAAGGGCAAGAGCTATGAGGAAAGGTTAAAGGCATTAAATATGCCAAAACTAGAAGACAGAAGAAAAAGAGGTGATATGATCACTATATACAAAATAGTAACAGGAATTGATAAAATCGATAGGGAAGATTTCCTGAGACCTGGAACTTTAAGAACAAGAGGTCATAGATATAAACTAGCTAAACACAGATGCCGAAGAAATATAAGAAAATTCACTTTCGCAAACAGAGTGGTAGACGGTTAGAACAAGTTAGGGGAGAAGGTGGTGGAGGCCAAGACCGTCAGTAGTTTCAAAGCGTTATATGACAAAGAGTACTGGGAAGACGGGACACCACGAGCGTAGCTCTCATCCTGTAACTACACTTAGGTAATTACACTTAGATAATTACCACCGGCCAGACCAACCAAGCATCAACAACCCTAGGACCCCTCCAGAAAGCAGCCGTGTCAGTCTTCGCCAGAAAAGAAGGAGATGGCCGCAAGCGAACAAATCTATCAGGAGAATCAAATGAGACGAAACCTTGGCGCCAGAAGAGAGCATGAAGCACCGACCCCAAGAGGCCGACGCCAACAAGAGCGAGCCTCGGAAAACAAACCAGAACCGAAGGGACCACAGCAAATCGAGGAGAAGAGAAGAGAGCACCCAATCCAAGAACCAGGACGGCTCAAGCGGCGCAAGGCCGGAGGTGAATCACGCCAAAAACAGCTCGCAAATTGGTGCAGAGGTAACACCAAAACCAAACCCAGAGCAGCTTCACCAGTGCTGCACGAGACAAGGACACCGTATGTGGCATGATGACGGCCCTGAACCTCCACAAGAGAAGGACAAGACCACGCCAACAAAATAAAGCAAACCTACTAAGGGACAAAAAGAAAAAGAAGGACCGGCAAAAAAAAACAAAAAAAAAATACCGCCACCAAGACCAAGCACGCAGGTGGGACACCAACAACGTAGTCACCTGATCACCAACAAATGGTGAGAGACTCGAGGCAGAACCGAACCAGCCCTGCCATGGACCGATCGAACCTAGGAAGAGGCAGAGCCGTAGGAAAACCTCGGGTGCAAACACCAAGCAAGCACAGCCAGAAATCCAAGCCGGCAAGGAACTAGAAGGAACATCTGCCGTACAGAAAACTTCCCAATGTCAGTGAGCTCGCCAGGAGATCAGAAACACTGGTTCTGACGCGAGACTCGTGAGAAGTGACATAGCGAGATCATGAAAATGCCAACTGGCAGGGCAAGCCAGGAAACCTGGAACCCAAACCTGGCAAGCCGGGAAAGAACCAACCCGGGCGAGCAGAAAGCCTCGTCCGGGAGGAACCCCTGAGGACCCCTCAAGGATCAACAAGTTTGACAACGGATGACATCCAGAAGCCGCAAGCAGAAGAAATGCCGAAACGCAGATGCCACAAACAGCAAGGACAAAATTGTGATGAAAAATGAAAAGCCAGGGCCCGGGCCCAGGCCGAGGCCAACGAGGAAGCAAGCACCGTGAACCAAAACACAAAGCAAAAAGCAGGGACACTGCAACCCACAGGGGCGACGAACGCAGCCCCAGCAGGGCAGAACGAAGCACGCAATACAGAGGAAGGTATGAGGAGAACAAACCAGGACGTGAACCCTACAAAAAAAAATGCACTGCCCGAAAAAAAAAAAAAGGCCGGAGCCAGAACCTGAAACCTCGCACCTCCTGGCACAACGAAAAAACTGCAGAGGCAGGAGAGGAAGAACAGAAGCTACAATCACCTGCATACAGGGCAACCTAGAAGCTATAAGTGCCAAACAAGGAGATGATAAAAACTCAGGACCAGAACCCGAACACAGGGGCAGTGCAAAAGCAGGAAACTGAGTATGGACAAAGTCCAACCTAGCATTAGTAGAGCCAAGAAGCACCTTACCTTACCTTGAGGATACCTTGAGGTGCTTCCGGGGCTTATCGTCCCGCGGCCCGGTCATCGACCAGGCCTCCTGGTTGCTGGACTGATCAACCAGGCTGTTGGACGCGGCTGCTCGCAGCCTGACGTATGAGTCACAGCCTGGTTGATCAGGTATCCTTTGGAGGTGCTTATCCAGTTCTCTCTTGAACACTGTGAGGGGTTTGCCAGTTATGTCCCTTATGTGTAGTGGAAGCATGTACATACTAAAACACACAACAATGGGTAGGTGAGAATGAGAAAAACCGAAAAAAAATGAAAGAAAAAGACCAGAAAAACAGACCAAGCACCAGCAGCTAGGGACAAGAATGTAGAAGGACAATTAGGAACGAAGAAGACAGGCAGCAAGCGAGACCGAAAGAGAGTCATAACCTACTACACACAGAGAAGCCAATGTATATGAAAGGGCTCAGCCAGGCACTGCACGATGGTCAAGGAATGAGTGTCAAAGATAAGACCACGAAAGACGGGGCCATGCCCCACCATGTAACAAATAACACAGACGAACAAGGAAGGCCACAGGAAGAAGCACGCCAAACAAAACACCACAACCGATCCCCAACACTCATCCAAAAACCCCGAACCAGCGCCTGGCCGAAAGAGATGCCCAACCACATAAACTCACCTGCAGAGCGTAGGCACTAATGTGTCCCAACACATCATAGCCAAGAATATTCTGGAGCACCGTTAGCGGAATTAGGCCAGAGCCATACAAGCAGAAGAGAAGGGTAGAGGTGAATGCGGTGCCCCACACCTGTATGCAGAGAAAAACTAGGCGCCCCACACCTGTATGCAAAGAAAAACTAGGCGTCGTCCTCATACTAGTAATCCAGAACACCCCGGGATCTATGGGGCCCGGACAGGAGAGATAAGAAGATCGAGAGGCGAAGTACCCGAGGAAAAAAAGGATGCGAAACACCACACTTGTGTACACAGTTCATAACAAAACTCCCACAGCGCATGCGCAGGATACATGAGGTCCAAACAGCATAACCCACCCAGCGGGGAAAGCACCAACAAGGAGTATTTAAAAAATAGCAGTTCCGAGACCAAGAACGGAGAGATGATATAATTATAAAAGAACGAGACAGTACCGAAAACCAAGAAGAAGCACGGAAGAGGACCAACAAGTCCTAGAAGGGACTGGAGGTAATCCTCACTGGAATACAACAGACGTTCCAATAATACGGGAAGAACCGAAGACCTTCCAGAACCTTCGAGATCCTACAGAAGCAAGCACAAAATCACGAAGGCTCATAACGGCAGTCACACCCGAGACCAAAGGTCATGCAGAATCCCGATATGAGGGGAACACGACCCCAAAATGATGGAGAAGTTCTGTCCCAGAGAAGGGTGAGAAAATGGAGAACGATAGGACGGGACCGACGGAACCGAAGGGACAAGGAACTGAACCCAGGGAGAGGTCGATGCTCAACTCGTACGCAGAGGCGGGAAAGAAAAAAACCCACTGCGCGTAATCGCAAGACCCGCTCAGAGGGTAGAAAAACCCCGGCAGTGTCCAACGGAGCCAAGGCCCCCAAGTCAGCCCCTTTCAAGCCTTGGGAACCTCCACGGCAGGCCCCAGGGCCGAGCCGTCCCCCCAATGCCCCAGCCTCACAAGAAAAAGTCGGGGAAGCTGGATAAACACTAAGGAAGAGAGCCCACTGGCAGACTCATACAACACGGCTGGAGGAACAGGCTCGAATGCCTCCGTCACTACCCTGGAAGGAGAAATCCCCAAGACCGCCCGAGTCTCAAGACCATCGAATCCCCACCCCGACCACACAGACGATGAGGATCCGGATGCAGGGAGGAAGGGGAGGGGGACTAGACTAGACCACAACAGGGGAAACACAAGGGGGGCACAAACGGAAACAAAACCTAAGAGACCAACACCCCCAAGCACCAGCATAACAACCAAAATAGAGCAGCTTCGGAGCTTCCTGGGAGCAAAGAACCTAGTGCGCTGCAACTACCTGAACCCAACGTGCAACGCCCGTGGTGCCTGCACCCGCATAGTCAGCATAATACTGGGGAACTGAGTCACAAACAAGCAACAAAATTCCGAGGACTCCGAGTCGAAGGTGCCACCAACCCAACAGGCAGCAGACGGAGGCAAAAACAGTGAGAGTTACCCTGAGACAAGGGGACACATCCATCGGACCCATGCACCCCCGTGGGGATTCCCAGGGTCCTGAGATGGAACTCACACTCAGGGAAGCCCAGGCAGGGTACTGCTAACCGGCACCCAAGTCTACCAAACAACTTTCTAAGAACTGAATCCCCCGGGACGTGTACACCCATGGGGACCAAGCAGGGGGTACCACCGGAAGAGAGAAGAATACTCAGTACACAGGGGGCAATAACCAAGGCAGACCCCCTCTACCAGGCAGGCAAACAAAAAGAAAACCCCGCAAGAGGACAACAGCATACCCAGGCGGAACAGAGCTGGCCGCTATGATCAGTGAAAACAAGCTGCGCAGTACCCTGCGCCCCTTACCAGTGCAAGCTGCCCCCCTACCCTAAGGTGAACAAGAGAGACAGAACATCCGAGCACACAAAGGGCGGCCAAAAAACCAGGCAGTAAATGGCCTAGTAGATGCAAAACCCAAGGAACTTGTGGAAGGCGGCCCTAAGCCCCAAGGGCAGTACTTACTGGGCACCTAGGGAAGGGACCCCTAGGCACATGCAGGCCGAGCATTGAAGAATAATTCCCAGCTTGCGCACCACCTAGAAGACAGACACCACACACAAGGCACAGTGCTGAAAGAACCACTGGAGCCTGAGCACACGACCATTGCCTACAGCATCAGCCTCAGGACTGAGGTGTGGATGGCTAGCGCGAGGGTCTGGGGCTCCCCTTCCCCCTCCCGGGGAGGGAGAGCTGCGCAGATGACGGCGCGGCAACATGTGACGCCATACTTGTTTGCTCGTTTCTGTTTGGGGAGTTCTATCCACTTGTTCGACTTTTTGTAGCAATTTTCACAGGAATAGAGATTTGTTTTGGGATGCCTACCTTTCTGGGTGCCTAACCCAGTCAACGTTTTTAATAAATTTAAAGAAAACACCCAGATCTGATATACATTTGCCTGTTATATCGTTCTCAAAGTTCTTCTTTGCCTCTCTCCTTACTGTCGTGTAGTTGTTTCTCACATTTTTGTATCGCTGGAAGGTTTGGGGTTTGGCCTTTTTCTATAATAATTCCATGTTGTGTCTTTTGGTCTCTGGCCCTCTCACAATTTCTGTTGAACCAACCCTGCTTCCTAGGTCTGCATTTCTGTTTTGGTATGAATGTTTGTGTCTTTATCGTATATTTCGCAAAATTTGGCATACGTCTCATTTATTTCCATGCTAGCAACAATTCTGCCCAGTTATACTCATTTAAAAAATTCCAAGTTCCCCATAGTGTGTCCTCTCTTGAAATCAAGTTTATCAACTGTTTCAATGTCCTATTCTCTACTAGATTATATCGCAAAGCATATTATTTAATGTTCAATAGGATATGATGTTACGTGTAATTACCTAAGTGTAGTTACAGGATAAGGGCTACGCTCGTGGTTGTCCCATCTTCCCAGCACTCTTTGTCATATAACTCTTTGAAACTACTGACGGTTTTGGCCTCCACCACCTCACCTAACTTGTGCCAACCGTCTACCACTCTATTTGCGAAAGTGAATTTTTTTATTTCTTCGGCATCTGTGTTTAGCTAGTTAAATCAATGACCTCTTGTTCTTGAAGTTCCAGGTCTCAGGAAATCTTTCCTATTGATTTTATCAGTTTCTGTGTACTATTTTGTACGTAATGATCATATCACCTATTTTTCTTCTGTCTTCTAGTTTTGGCATATTTAATGCATCTAGCCTCTCCTTGTTGCTCTTGTCCTTCAGTTCTGGGAGCCACTTAGTAGCATGTCTTGGCACCTTTTCCAGTTTGTTGATGTGCTTCTTAAGATATGGGCACCACACAACCGCTGCATATTCTAGCTTCGGCCTAACAAAAGTTGTGAACAATTTCTTTAGTATTTCGCCATCCATGTATTTAAAAGCAATTCTGAAGTTAGAAAGTATAGCATAGGTTCCTCGCACAACATTCTTTATGTGGTCCTCAGGTGATAATTTTCTATCTAGAACCACCCCTAGATCTCTTTCTTCATCAGAATTCTTTAAAGAAAACCCTACTCCGCGTAACCACAAGCCCCGCTAGAGGGGGAGAAAAAACCCCCACGGGTGTCCAACGGGGCCATTAAGGCCTCCCAAGTCCAGCCCCTCCCCCAGCCCGGGAACCCACACGACAGGCCCCGGGCCGAGCCGTCCCCCCAAAGCCCCGGCCGTACCAGAAAAACCGGGGCAGCCGTGAAAACACGAAGGAAGGGAGCCCACTGGCAGACTCTTACAACACGGCTGGAGGAACAGGCTCAAATGCCCCCGTCACTACCCCGGAAGGGGATTTCCCCGAGACTGCCCGAGTCTCAACACCAACAAACCCCGCCCTGAACCTACAGACGGTAAGGAACCGGATGCAGGCAGGAAGGGGAATCCAGGGGAAAAACAAGAACCAAAACGGGGCAGCCCCGGGGCTCCCGGGGAGTTACCACGAGAGCGTTGCCACCACCAAGGCTCAAGTGCAACGCCCCTGCTGCCCGCACCAGCTGTGCACAACTGGGTAAGCGAGCCACAACGAGCAACAAACTCGCAGGACTCTGGGTCGAAGGTGTCACCGACCCCACAGGCAGCAGACGGAGGCAAAACAGAGAGTCACCCAGAGACAAGGGGTGAGCAACCCTCAAACTCGCTGGAAGCGAGGGGGGGCTCTGGGGTCACATCCATCGGACCCTCGCGCCCCAGGGGTTTCCCAGGGTCCCAAGCGTTTACTATAAGAGGACTCGCGCTCAGGTAATCCCAGGCAGGGTACTGCTAACCGGCACCCAAAACTACCAAACAACTTTCTAAGAGCTGAACCCCGGGACGTGTACACTCACGGGGACCAAGCAGGGGGTACCACCAGAAAACTCAGAACACAAGAGACACCAGGGGCAAGAACGAAGGCAGACCCCCCCACCAGGTAGATAAACAAAAAGAAAAAGAAAACCCCGCAAGAGGACAGCGTACCCAAGCGGAACAGAGCCGGCCGCTATGATTGGGAAAGACAAGCTGCACAGTACCCTGCGCCCCACCAGTGCAAAACTGCCCCATACTCTAAGGCGAACAAGGGAGACAGAACACCCGAGCACACAAAGAGCGGCCGAAAACCAAGCAGTAAACGGCCTAGCAGGGGCAGACCCCAAGGAACTTGTGGAAGGTGGCCCCAAGTCCCAAGGGCAGTACTTACAGGGCACCTAGGGAAGGGAACCCTAGGCGCATGCAGCCCGAGTACTGGAGAATCACTCCCGGCTCACGCACCACCTAGAAAAACAGACACCACACTCTAGGTACAGTGCTGAAACAACCACTGGAGCCGGAGCACATAACCGGTGCCTATAGCATCAGCCGAAGAACTGATGGGTGGATAGCCGGCGTGGGAGGTCTGGGGCTCCCCTTCCCCCTCCCGGGGAGGGGGGAGCTGCGCAGACAGCAGCGCGGTGACGTGTGACGTCATACTAGTTTGCTTGTTTTTCTGTTGGGGAGTTCTATCCACTAGTTTGGCTTTTGGTAGCAATTTTAACCAGAATAGGGGTTTGTTTTGGGGCGCTTACCTTTCTGGGTGCCTGTCCCGGTCGATGGCAGACATAGAATGCTTCCAATCACACGGGGGCTTCTATAGGCCATTGCTCCCCTTGCCTCTCTGAGGGGGCCCGGTTCTGGCCGTGGTCCCCGGTAGGCCTAAGAACTCCATACACATGACTGATGCCAAAGTCTGACATTAGCATATCAGCCTGGGATAGCTCCGGGGAGCCGACGGGGCTCCCCCCAGAAACAAAACTAAAAAGTACCTAATTTCATCTTCATAGTTTTTAACCTTGCTTTAAAATTGGACTGTATCTATTCCTACCCAATCTCCCAATCTTTATGTACCCAATCTGAACAACTTTACCATTGTGATCATGGCTGTCTTCTTTTATGTGCTATCAATCTGCTGTATGGTGTCTATTAATCTTGTTTAAATTACCAATCAAGCTGTTAATGTAATCAATCAGAGCTTTTATATACCAATGTGCTTAAAAATACTTACTAATCTCTCTCATCTCACTTTTTTCTTGCAATATTTCTGTTATCATTTTATTAATTCTGCTACAATTTACCTACTTAAAATTATCTGTTAGCTTAAGGACCTGCCCGAAACGCTGCGCATACTAGTGGCTTTACGAGATTATAAATACTTTGCTATGTATTCTCACAAACCCAATGTACCTTCTTGTATATAAATAAATAAATAAATAAATAAATAAATAAATAAATAATAAATCCAAACATCTGGTTAACCCTTAAAGTGCGCTTCACTTCCTATGAAGTGCTAGGCGTTTTACCAGTAAACTGCGCTTCACTTCTTAAGAAGTGTATGGGTACCGCGCACGAAGGCCTGGGAGGCCTCACGCTCCGAAGGCCTGGGAGGCCTCAGTTTAGCGACGGTCACCATGGCGAGCGCACGGTCAAACGCCTCACGGGCACGCACCACGCAATCCCTCACCCCAGAGCAAATAGCCCACGAATTATTTTCTGAAGGTGAGGAAAGTGTGTTTGATGATTCTGACAACGACGAGGATTATACAGGCATACCTCAGTTTCAGAGCTTAATTGGTTCCTGGAGACGCCTCGTATTCCGAAAACTCGTATTCTGAAGCTAATTTCCCCATAATCATAGTCTCCGTGGTGTAGTGGTAAGACACTCGCCTGACGTTCCGCGAGCGCTATGTCATGGGTTCGTATCCTGGCCGGGGAGGATTTACTGGGCGCAAATCCTTAACTGTAGCCCCTGTTTAACGCAACAGTAAAATGTGTACTTGGATGAAAAAACGATTCTTCGCGGCAGGGGATCGTATTCCAGGGACCTGCCCGAAACGCTAAGCGTACTAGTGGCTGTACAAGAATGTAACAACTCTTGTATATATCTCAAAAAAAAAATAAAAATAAGAAATAATGGGAAATGAATTAATCCGTTCCTGACTACCCCAAAAACCCCATATCAAACTAAATTTTTATACCTAATTCATCTAAATAAACCTACAAAACTATGTTCAAGTTATTACTTACCTTGCTCTTGAATGCTGCAGGCGTATGGAAGATGGTGAGGAAGAGAGGAGTTACTGTTTGGAAGGCGAGTCCCCTTCCATTATCACATCAGGCAGTGAGGACTTCACTGGTATGCACACACTGGCACATTTTGCCTGCATACCACTAGGACTTGCTTGTCTTACTAAGAATTTGTCTAAAGACACTTGTTTTTCCCTACATTTTAACACTTGTCTGTAGTAAGACATCACATTATCATTTAAAAGGTCAATGCAACGGCCTGCTACAGCTTTATCTGGGTGAGTTTTTTCAACAAAACTTTGCAGTTCTTCCCATACTTCACACATTTTCTTAATCAAAAAGGAACATCCTCTACTGCCTCTACTCACAGCTATTTTCTTAGGTTGAACCTTATCAATGGCTTTCTTGAGACCCATGGTGAGATATATAATAACAAATTGTATAGTCAAATGACCAAAAATCCAACAAAACACTGAAAATCCAGGTGAAGAATTGATGTGGGATAGTCACTGGGCGCGAGACAATGGTAAACTGAGGGGCGGAGGGGCGACGATCGCTGAACCACCACGCGCTAGGTCGGCCTGTACGCGTATCAACAAACTCGCGTCCCGAGGTAACCCTCGCGTTCTGAGACATATTTTCGGAGGAAATCCTGCTCGTCTTCCGAAAAACTCGCATACAGGGACACTCGCATTCCGAGGTACCACTGTACACAGTTGTCGGGTGATAGTAGCAGCAGCAGTGAGAGTGAGAATTCTCGCCATGCCAAGGCGAGGCCTCTACCCTCACCCTTGCCTCCTCGCCCAGTTTCTACCCCAGTTCTACCACGACCTCACAGTTCCTGTGGATATTATCTGTTTGAGGATGACGAGTCAGAGGGAGGTGACTCCTTTTCTGGGTTTAGTGACTCAGATCACAGTTTTATTGAGCCTGTGGCTGGTACCAGTGGTGTAACTGGGCGAGAAAGTGTCGCGTCAGCAGCATCTCGCCCAGCCAAGCGCTACCGCATGGCACCACATGAGGGACCAAGACCCTCGTGTTTACGTGCATCCACCTCACGTGCATCCACCTCACGTGCATCTACCTCACGTGCATCTACCTCACGTGCATCCACCTCACGTGCACCCACCTCACGTGCATCCACCTCACGTGCACCCACCTCACCTGCATCCACCTCACGTGCATCCACCTCACCAGAACCCACCTTAGGTGCACCCACCTCACGTGCACGTAGCCGCCGTGCTTCTCGCAGACGGTATTCAGCTCCTGGTCGCCGGTATGCATCGCTTCCTCGCCGTCTTTCATCTGCATCTCGCAGGACGCCTGGTGTACTTGAGTGGAGTGATGGTGAAGATTTTATTCCAAATATTCCTCACTTTGACGATACAGATGTAGGGATTTCAAACCTTTTCCCTAATCAAGGTGAGGACATGGCTGAGATGGAATATTTTACAGCATTCTATGATGAACCACTCATGGAATACATTGTACACCAAACGAACCTGCATGCTGCTTACCTGATTGAGAGGGAAATCACGGAATTTTCCTGACTGCAGCGTTGGAAAAATACCACAGTTGCGGAAATGTACGTGTTTTTGGCACTCTGTTGATGAAGCACTGTCACAAACATGCAATAAGTGACTATTGGAGCAAGGACCATACAATACCAACACCTTTATTCGGTAAATATATGTCACGAGACAGGTTTCAGATACTCCTCAGGTGTCTACATTTTGGAAGTGTTCAGGATCGAACACCTGATGATAGACTGTGGCGAGTGAGGCACTACATGAACGATGTTATTGGAAAATTCAGAGATTTTTACGTACCAGCACAGAAGCTGGTGGTTGATGAATCTCTTGTACTTTTCAAGGGACGTGTTCCATTCAAATAGTACATTCCCTCAAAACGAAACCGATTTGGCCTGAAATTTTTTGTTCTTTGTGATTGTGAGACAGGATACGTGTTACACATGATTTTGTACTCGGCTAGTGATGTAGACATTCCCGGTAACGACGAACATGGATTCTCGGGTAGTGTAGTGAAGACCATCATGGCTCCGTGGATGAACAAGGGACACATTTTATACACGGATAATTACTATACAAGTCCCTTGCTAGCTCGGTTCTTGCTAGAAAATAGAACCGGATTGGTTGGTACAGTAAAGCCACAACGAAGGGAAATGCCTGTGTTTGACACCGACATTGCAGTTGGTGAGTGTCAGAGAAGGAAATGTGATCAAATTCTGTCAGTTCGGTGGAAAGACAAACGAGAGGTGAACTTGTTGACAACAATTCATGATGGAACAATGGTGAACAGTGGGAAAGTGAGCCATAAAACAAACGCACCACTATATAAGCCAGACTGTGTTTTAGACTATAATATCAACATGCGGTTGATTGATAAATCAGACATGATGATTGGCACTGCAGAGTGTGTGCGGAAGACATGTAGGTGGACGAAAAAAGTGTTCTTCCATCTTGTGGACATGAGCATGCTGAACTGTTTCAACATGTACCTTGTGAGGACTGGACGTAAGCCCACTTTCCGTGACTTTGTATTTGATGCTGCAATACAGTTATTAGGAAAGTTTGGAAAAGATGTTCCAGGGATTCAGCGGCCCATCATAAACCCACTGTTGCAGCATGCTGGTACTCCACGCCTCGCTCACACTGAAGGCTTCCTAGCTCACAGACTCGAGTATTTGCCACCAGCTAAGACGCGTCCAATAGGCCAACGTGATTGCTTGGTGTGTAAAACAACGACACGTAGAGACAAGAAACGGAAGCTTGTACAAACATGGTGTGAAACGTGTGGTATCCCATTATGTGCTGTCAAGTGCTTCAATGACTACCACAGTCTAGAAAACTTCTAAGTGTGCTGCAAAGTGTGTACAGCGTGTGCGAGTGTGTAAATATGTAAACATATAAGCAGTTACCGTGTGCGTGTGTGTAAATATATAGAAATATAAGCAGAACATACAATATAATACTGTAATGACATATTATAGTGCCGTAATTGAAAACAGATGTGTGCGCCTGTGTATACTCAAATATGCAACAATTATTGATACAAAATATGTTCAAACATTATTTGAAACATATTTAGTGCAAAATAAATGGATAAAATGCGCCTAGACATTGTAAATAAATAGCGCGAAAATATATTTGTGGCAACTCTGGCTGTTGCGGGACGCCGCGCAACGCCTCCGGGGCGTGTACTGCATGAGCGAACATGCAGAGTGTGACGTCACCACGCAACTTTACGGCTCTATTGCAACAAAAGTAAGTACAATAGAATTTTTTTTTATTTTTCCCGTGATCAGTGAACGAAACTTAACAGATTAGAATTTTTTTTTTTTTTTTTTTTCAAAATGACATGCGCCTGTGCGGATAGCAGTATATTAGACCCCGAGCATGTTAAGGGTTAAATGGGTCAAGTGTGTTAGGCTTGTCAGTGAGTTGGTCCCTTCCCCACCACCGACAACCCCCACCCCACCTGGCCCCCCCCACCATACTTCCCATACACGCTGTCTGCTTCACCTCAACAACCATAGCTCCATCCCTCTCTCGCTCCCTCCATCCATCTCCATCCTCTCCCTCCCTGCCTACCACCCAGCCTCTACCTGCCTGCCTCCCTCTCAAGCTCTGCCTGCTTCCCTCCCTCCTTGCCTCTCTCTCCCTGCCTGCCTGCCTCCCTCATTGCCTCTCCTTCTGTGCCTACCACCCAGCCTCTGCCTGCCTGCCTCCCTCCCTCTTTACCTCTCTCTCCCTGCCTACCACCAAGCCTCTGCCTGCCTGCCTCCCTCCCAAGCTCTGCCTGCCTCCCTCCCTCTTTGCCTCTCCCTCCCTGCCTACCCCCCCAGCCTCTGCCTGCCTACCTCCCTCCCTCCCTGCCTACCACCCAGCCTCTGCCTGCCTCCCTCCCAAGCTCTGCCTGCCTCCCTCTCTCCTTGCCTCTCCCTCCCAAGCTCTGCCTGCCTCCCTCTCTCCTTGCCTCTCCCTCCCAAGCTCTGCCTGCCTCCCTAGCTCCTTGCCTCTCCCTCCCTGCCTACCTCTCAGCCTCTCCCTGCCTGCCTGCCTACATTTCAGCCTCTCCATCCCTGCCTGCCTGCCCATCCACCCACCAGTTAGCCATCACTTACACAACGCGTGCATTTGGAGCCGACATGGTGCACGGATGTCCCTGGATTGTGCAGTATGTCCAACAAAGTCACGGAATGAATACTCCAGCCTCATGACAAATCAAAACAATGTGCCGTGAATCTGTGATGTCACATGGTAGAAGGCACTAGAGTGGTGGCCCCAGTGGCTGTCTGTATAAAATATATCTTACCTGAATGTTACTTGAAAAATTACCGACATTTAACTTCGGAAATACCGGAGCTCCGGAAATAACGACCAGGGTACAGCCCCATATAGGCCGTTAAATCAAGTGGATACTGTAGTTTACTGTTGGTAACCAGTTCTTTCCTAATTGCTTGCCTAATTTCTGCTTCTTGTTAGCCATTTCTGGTTTTGACTTCCAAACACACTTCCTTGATTGTCTCTCTCTCTCAACTTGTGCATATGTCTCTCTTATTTCTTCTTTATACTTTTTCTAATTCTTTATTAGCCTCCTCTATTTGAGTTGCCAATGAGGTTTCTCGTTGCATCTCCTTGCCTAACTCCATGTTAGCTCTCAGGCTCCCTTTGAGTTGTTCACCATATGAGTATTTTCTTGTTAATTTCTTCAAATTCCGTACTCTTCATTTTCCATGCCTCATTTTCCTCTACTAGTTCCTTGATGTGTTCCTCCTGCATCCATACCTTATCAAACTGGAAATTTCCTTACCTTGTTGGAAAATACTTCCTTTTAAATTACAAAACTCAATCTTGAGACCTTCATTTTCTTGTTCTAATTTAATAACCTTTTCTTCATAATTCTTTAGCATGTCCTCAATAATCACTAACCTGCCAAGAAAACCACCTTTCATTATAACTTGTTGCGAGAAACCTGCAAAACATTCCCCTCGCTGGGTACTGTCCTCCCCTGTGGTGGGGCCATCTTTGTTGACATTCTGCTGTTTCGAAAGATCAACGTTTCTACCCAAGATTACAATATTTTGACTTATGATACGTCTCTGTGAACGGATTACCATCGTAAATCAAGGCCCCACTGTATTTCTTATCTCTTAGTTTATTTTCAAATTCCCTAGGCCTTCATGTATTCTGGGACACCACTTGCAACCCTCACCCTACTCCCCTCACTTAGATAATTTGAATTATCCTGGAGCTTGCAGCAGTGTGACTCTTCAGTGATGATGATGCTCACTTCCAACTCACAAAAAAAAAAAAAAATCGAACTGGTGACCGCGTGAACACTGGGTCCGACCTCCCTGTCTGGCCACAACGCTGCCTAAAATGATGGTGAGTACCATCAACTCTGCTTGCTAACTATAGATCTAACCCAATCACATATATTGTATTAAACAATTATCCAAACTCAATCTTTTCCCAAATTCTATTATTTTGATCAATTCTTTAATGTATACATAATTTAATATATATAGATGGTCTAATTATATCCAACCTATTTTGTAGTTTTGTTACAGTATTGTGACTTAAAAATTCTGCAAAAATTTTGAGATTTCTAATGATATGACTTACCTTTACCAGACTGGAGTAAATACTTCTCTTTGAGCTTACGTTCCTCATCCCTGCTCAGTAAGGCCTGAGCTTCCACTTCATCTAGAGCTGTAGTTAAAGGTGCTGATGTCAGCAGTGATAAGCTTGGGTCTTCAAGTAAATCTTCAGTTAAATTATGATCACTAATCAGTCTTTCTTCAAATGCTTCCAATTCAACCTGCTGATTTTGTGGTCTCAAAGAACCTAATGCAAGATGTCCATTACTTAAATTTGGGGGTCTTAAATTAGAAGCATGGGAGGCAGCTGTAGGTAATGACGACAATGATGCTGTGTGTGGTACAGAGTTAGATGTCTCGGCAAATCCATCTACTGTCAATGTATTATTCCTAAGGGAATCTGTAAACAAACTTGTAGCTGAAGAATGATTCCCCTGAATGTTAAAATTAGGATTATCCGATGATAGGCCTGATGGCATAGAGGAGTTTATGGTGTGCATTGTAAAGCTAAGAGATGTGACAGAGCCTTCCCCACTTGCTGAATAAGTCACAGGCACAACACCCACTGAATCATTGGATGAATCAGATGAAGATTCTGATGACAATGCCAGTAGATGCAAAGGACATAAAGAGGCAGATACTGGGGGCAAGTTACTATTAATACTCAACGAGGCCACAACACTACCAGATGTGGATGATGACGATGCAGTCTTAACTAATGATTCAACTGACGGCACTGAAAGAGATGATGAAGCTACACACAATGGAACAGTTGATATAGCAGATGACTTTATAGCAGACTGAGATGAGAGAGTTGAAGATGTAGGAATTGATATGGAGGTTGAGGGTGTAGCTGCCGGTAATACAAGAGAATCCGGTGAAACAGATGAAGGTGATGAAGTATTAACTGTTGGTTTAATTCCAGCAAACAAAGGAGCTTTTATTGCTATAGGATCAGACGAAGTAGAAACAGGAACAGTTAGAGATGAAATTGTAGCAGCTGTAGACACTGGTAAAGCTGGTATGGGAGCAGTAGTAAATGAAATTGTAGCCAATGATGATGCTGAAATCTCAGACACAACATTAGACACAGTACTTGATGGAATACTTTCTGTTTTAGCAATAATATGTAGAATCTTATTTCTTGTTGACAATATAGGCAGTGAAGAAGATATAAGTGTACTAGTTTTATTAATAGCAAATGATTTACTCAGTGTAGTAGATGAAGGTGAGCATATCAATGATGTTGAAGCAAATACTGTTTTTGTGCAAGGGATTGCAGAAGTAACCGTTTTGGTAGCGTCTATCTCAGAAGCTGCTTGCAGTTTAGCTGCTGCTGCTGTTACAGTAGATACTGAAGCTGTAGCTGTTTTGTTTAACGTAGCTGCATTTGCTTTGCAAAATAGTTCTGCACCAGATGAAATGGGAGTTAACAATAAAGAACTTGATGTTGCAACTGCTTTAGACACAAAATTTGCTGAAGTAAAAGCTAAAGCAGGCACTTGTAAAGATTGATCTACTTCCCTAATGGAGCAGTCTCCTCCCTCAGTTGATTCAGTTTGAGGTGTTGCATTGCTTTTCACCAATGAAGATGTATTTCGTTGTTTCACAGAAGGATGGGTTCTCTCCAATTCCCATTTTTCATTATCTTGTAGAGATCTCTTCATTCTTCAACTCAGTGCCAACCATTTTATGTTATCCACCCTGAAACAAAATAAAACCATTATATGTACATACTGTACTGCACACGCACGTGCACACACGCCTGAGACACAGAAGTGTCAGGAGGCAGAAAATAGGTTTATCCCGGCACAGAAAAAAAGCGAAAAGCAAAAGGAGAATCCATGGTTCAATCAGGCATGTGAGGAAGCAATGCAGCTAATCACAAGGGCATGGAGAAACTATAGAAATAACTGGACACCAGAGAGCAGAGAGATATACCAGAGGGCCAGAAAAGGGGTACCTCAGTGTGAGGAGAGAAGCAGAGAATCAGTTTGAAAAAGACATGGCGAATATAGCCAAGACCCTATGAAAACTGTTATACAGCCACATCGTGAGGAAGACAACAGTGAAAGAACTGGTGATGAAACAGAGAAAGGAAGAGGATGGGTAAACAGCGAATGACAAACAGATTTGTGTAATTACCTAAGTAAATACACCTTAGTGTAGTTATAGGATGAGAGCTACACTCGTGGTATCCTGTCTTCCCAGCACTCTTTGTCATATAACGTTTTGAAATTACTAACGGTTTTGGCCTCCACCACCTTCTCACCTAACTTCCTCCAACTGTCTACCACTCTGTTTACAAAAGTGAATTTTCATATATATATATATATATTTCTCCGGCAGCTTTGTTTCGTTAGTTTAAATCTATGACCTATTGTTCTTGAAATTCCGGGTCTCAGGAATTCTTCCCTATCAATTTTATCGATTCCTGTTACTATTTTGTACGTAGTGATCATATCGACTCATTTTCTTCTATCTTCTAGTTTTTGCCTATTTAATGCCTTTAACCTCTCCTCGTAGCTCTTGTCCTTCAGTTCTGGGAGCCACTTAGTGGCATGTCTTTGCACCTTTTCCAGTTTGTTATTGTGCTTCTTAAGATATGGGCACCATACAACCGCTGCATATTCCAGTTTTGGTCTAACGAAAGACGTGAACAATTTCTTTAGTATTTCTCCATCCATGTATTTAAAAACAATTCTGAAGTTAGAAAGTGTAGCATAGGCTCCTCGCACAATGTTCTTAACCCTCAAACTGCTAGGGACCCAAATTGAATTCACACCCACAGGCGCAAAAAAAAAAAAAAAATAAAAAAATTCTTTCGTCTTATAGAAGTGTTCATTTTTGTTCCCTGATCACGGAAAAAATAACAAAAAAATCATAGGTGGCATATTTTAGCCGCAATAGGGTAGGGAAGTGTGGCAAAAAAGGGGCGTTGGCAGAGCCTTCGCCAGACGAGGTCTACTCCGCCCGAGCTGTCAGACGGCAGTTGCCACAAATATATTATTACCTAATTATTTCAATGTCTCCGATTGATTTTTTCTTAGTTTTTTTGCAGTAATATTATTCCATACAGTGAATTGTGGTATATTTATATTATAAAATGTGTGAACCATCGCTGTACTCAAAATTATGGTGTGCATATAAGTGATTCAATTACGTTCATAGAACAATAAACAAATTGTTTTGCTGTTGTTACACTATATACACAGGTTATATATAAGTATCTGCATGTTTTGTTCACCATAACTAACTACTAAGTTGGTTTTGCATGTCAAAAAGCAACGAGGAGCGACCGCCAAACACCAGCGAGCCACTCACTGCCACTCCCTCCCTCAACACCACCTCACTCACCTTTATTCACCTCCCACAATACTGTTTTTGCATTTATTCACTATACACAGACATTATATATACGTATTTACATGTTTTGTTCACCATAACTGTACATCTAAGCTTGTATGGTGAGTAAAGGCACAAAGACGTAGCTACTCTCACAGTCAGCTGATCGGCGGTCGCCCTCAAGGCCAGATGCACTAACATTTCTCCTCCAACAATATTGGTTGGTGTTATTACGCTATATACACACATTATATATAAGTACCTACCTGTTTTATTCACCATACCTGTACAAATAAGCTGGTATGGTGCCCAAAGACCATAGTAGCCATCAGTAAACAACATACCAAGCCATGCAGACGATGCTCCTCCCTCACCAAAATGGCGGCTCCCAACCTACTCCTCTCGCTGTTATCTCACACTATACACACGTTATATATAAGTATCTACATTTGTGTTCACCATAGCGAACCACTAAGCTGGTATGGTGAGTGCAGTCAATAAATGGTGGCCACACACAGTCAGAAAATGACGCCACAACCCTCCCTCCACAGCCTTACTCCTCCCTCCATGGAGCACAGCGCTAAATATCACCACAATCACGCTGTTATCAGAATCCTGGTCAGTTTTATCACAGTCAGGGGTCTTCAGTAATACTATCACTGCTAAATAATAGCAGTATCGTTTATATTTTGGCATTTGTAGGCGATGCTGTGGTCACCAGCTGAACAGCGGTGCTGTGAGCTCGTGCTGTGTGCGCCAGCCTTGGTGGCTTGCTCAATACTGACACTCTAACACCCAAGAATGTTAGCCTGGATTTTTTTTCTAGGTGGCATCTGGCAACCATTGGTCATGGCTGTACTATAGCTGCCCCTATCCCAGGCGGGGCGTTTAAATTATAGCGCTAGACACAAAATCATATATAAATGATGTGCGCGGTATCGGTTTTGTCACTGATATCATTTATATATGATATGCGCGGTTTGAGGGTTAATGTGGTCCTCAGGTGACAGTTTTCTATCTAGAACCACTTCTAGATCCCTTTCTTTGTCAGAATTCTTTAAAGATTTCTCACATAATTTATAGGGTGTGTGGGGTCTATGTTCTCCTATTCCACATTCCATAACATGGCATTTATTCATGTTAAATTCCATTTGCTAAGTGGTGTTCTATATACTTATTTTGTTCAGGTCTTCTTCAACCACATGACAATCATCTAGGTTTCTTATCTTCCCTATTATCTTAGCATCATCAGCAAATATGTTCATATAATTCTGTATTCCATCTGGAAGATCGTTTATGTAGACAATGAACATTACCGGTGCAAGAACTGAACCCTGTGGTACTCCACTTGTGACATTCCTCCAATCCAATATATTGCCTCTGATTACGGCCCTCATTTTTATATCAGGAAATTTTTCATCCATGTTAGAAGCTTACCTGTCACCCCTCTAAAATGTTCCAGTTCCCAGAACAACCTCTTATGTGGAACTCTGTCAAAAGCCTTTTTTTTAGGTCCTGATAGATGCAGTCAATACAACCATCTGTTTCCTGTAAAATCTCTGTGGCTCAATCATAGAAACTGAGTAAATTTGTTACACCGGATCTTCCAGATCGAAAACCATAGTGCCTGTCTGATATTATATAATTTTTCTCCAGGTGTTCTACCCATTTAGTTTTAATTATTTTTTCCAATATTTTGACTATTACACTTGTCAGTGATACAGATCTATAATTGAGGGGGTCTTCCCTGCTGCCACTTTTGTAGATTGGAACCATATTAGCCTTTTTCCACACATCTGCTACGAGTCCTGTACACAGGGATGCCTGGAAAAATCAGTTGACGTGGAATGCTGAGCTCAGGTGCACATTCCCTCAGAACTCATGATGAAACTCCATCTGGACCAACTGCTTTGTTCTTACTTAGCTTCTTTAACATTTTTTCTACTTCGTCTCTAGACACCTCTATGTGCTCTATGTTGTTCTCTGGAATTCTTATTGTGTCTGGTTTCCTGAAAATTTCATTTTGTACAAACACACTTTGGAACTTTTCATTTAATGTTTCACACAATTCGTTTTCATTTTCCGTGTATCTGTCCCCCATTACCAACCTTTGAATATTATCCTATACCTGCAATTTGTTGTTTATGAATTTATAGAATAGACCTGATTCTGTTTTACATTTGTCTGCAATCCCTTTTTTTTAATTTCTTTCTGCCTCTCTCCTCACTGCCGTGTAATTGTTTCTCGCATCTTTGTATCGCTGGAAGGTTGGGGGTTTGGCCTCTTCCTATATTGATTTCATTTTTGTATCTTTTGGTCTCTGGCCCTCTCGCAATTTGTCGAACCAATCCTATTTCCTAGTTCTGGATCTCTGCTTTGGTATAATTTTTTTTGTCTTTATCATATACAGTGGTACGTTGCATAACGATCACCCCAAAAGACGAACATTTTGGGTAACGAACGGCCTGTTCGTCCTGTATGACGAACGCTGATTTGAGTAACGTCAACACCACACGGTGGGGTCATGCTGCTTCTTGCACATTCTCAGACGCCTCCGACGATGCACATAAATTATGTTGTTCTTGTTTAAAGATACTAATGATGCTAGGATATAAAGGGGTGACTGATGAGATGTTGCAAAGCATTGACGATTTTGTAGGAAAAAAGAAATGAAATGTCTGATATACAACAAATGTCAAAAAGGTTCGTTCGATGTTCGGCAGGTAGGCTGTTCCATTTTAACAATCTTTCTTTGTTTCAAATGTGTTCCATTTGTTTTGTATTTGTCATTTACGTCTCAATAATGGAGAAGCCTACCTTACATATACACTTAACAAACCATTATGACATTTTCATTTCTTCAAATGTGTTCAATATTTATTTTTCATTTGTCTTATAGCAAAAGGTTCGTTCGGTGGTCGGCAGGTAGGCTGCTCCATATTTCTTACATATAAAAAATGTAAATAATAAAAAAAATATGAAGAATTTTGAAAACCAGTACAAATGTCAAAAAGGTTCGTTTGGTGGTCTACAGGTCGGCTGCTCCATGTTTCTTAAATAAAAAAAACGAAAAATAAAAGAAGTGTTGAAACAATTTGAAAAATGGACAAATGCCATAAAGGTTCGTTCAGTGTTTGTCGGATTGGATGCTCCATTATTGCGATGTAAGTGACAAATACAAAACAAATGGAACACATTTGAAACAAAGAAAGATTGTCATAATGGAGCAGCCTACCCAACGAACACTGAACGAACCTTTTGCTATAACGAATATGTAAGACAAGGGCTGCTGGCTGGGTTAGTACTGGTGAGCAACCATTTGTGGCACACGCGCCTCTGGCTCTCAAACACCTGTCCGGCACGGTGTTGAAAGACTGCGCTCAGTCAGTGCAATTCAGACCCTATTATTTGAAGAACATAAGGGTCATAACATTGGTGAAGCTAGGCGCAATAAGGACTTAACACAACTGTCGGATGCCAGTGATACAGCACCTATGAGGAGGATACAGCGAGCGTATCCAGTTATAGCTCTGAACCCCACCCATGCCATCTCCAATTTATATAGATGATACATAGATGAATCGTTTTCTGCGTTCAGTGATGATGCATCTGATACAAGTAGCATAGATGAACAGTGTTAGCGGCTTCCATGGTGGTGTTGTTCATAGATATTTTCAAGAATACCTGAATCTCTTCCTGACTGATGGACACTCTTTGAGGCTAGCTGAATCTCTTCCTGTGTGGGACCTTACAAAGCGATCTTTTCAAGACTACCTTACAAATTGAGCTTTTCCTATAATCGTTTCAATACTACCTTATGCTTTACAAGCTTGGCTACATACCACCTACAAGTACTAAAGCCAAGGGTGCACGCGAGTGCATTATTTGCAAGCACACAGAACGATGAAACAGGAAACGAAAATCTATCTGTAGCTGGTGCAAGGAGAGCAAAGTGTACCATGGACTACTTCGTTGACTATTACGCACCTCCAAAGTACTGAGTGTGTAATAGTGTGTTACTGTGTAAATAGTATGTGAAACTGTACATATTGTAATTTTAGTGAATTTTTACGACGTAATATTGTGACAATAAACATTTATTGTGGACACATTACTGACACATGTATCACAGTTCCATGGAAAATTATGAACATTCTACTGTATACATATTGTAAAGGTCACAAATATGCATCATATACGATAAAGGAAACAAATAAAACCGCATTGGAAATACATAGAAAAAATATTTGAAAATATATTTGTGGCAACACGCGGTGCTTGAATGGCCTGCACGACTGTGTCTGGGAGCTTCACACACGGGCGACCAGGCCCTGATGACGTCACAGCGCACCTTGTCCACGCCCTCACAGCCAAAGTAAGTGGAATTTGGTAATTATTTTTTACATAGACGTGTTCAGGGAAGGTAATTTATCATTTTACAAAGAAAAATGATATTTTGGGGAACATTTGATGTCATGCACACTGGGGGAATTTCACAATAAACACAGTGCATCACACTGGTTACATGGGGGACACTCGTTTTGTATGACGTCTGTTTCACATGACGAACATGGAACGGATTAAATTCGTTACTCAAGGTACCACTGTATTTCACAAAACTTGACATACATCTCATTTACTTCATGTCTTAACAGCAAGTCTTTACAGTCAACTTCCTTAAAGAAATGTCTGAATTCCCCATAATGACCTCTCCTGAAATCAGGCTTTTCAACTGCTTCAACCTCATTTTCTTCCAGAGTATAACCCATTGCATACTTTATTCTCCAAAAGTCATGGTCCCTTTTACCCATGGGAATGAGGTATTGAATGTCAAATATCTCTTCCTCTTTCCTGGTAAATATCAAATCCAGCATGGAGGGAACATCCCCTCCCCTCATCCTCGTAGCTTGTTTAACATGTTGAAACATGAATGTTTCCAGGATTAGGTTTACAAATCTATAAGTCCAAAAATCCTTTGTTCTAGCTTCATATGCCTCCCAGTCTATGGATTTCAAGTTGAAGTCGCCGACGACCAACAGTCGTGATCTATCTTTATCAGCTCTCGCTATAATCTCTCTCATTACAGTACAACCTTGATTCAACGTACTATATGGGACCAACCCCAGTGCGTTGGAGCGTTGGATTCGTTGCAAAAGGTGACCATCAGGAGGCATTTGCATCAGTGTCTTTTTTTTTCTTGTACTCAATAAAAATGCATTATATTACACACTATACCTACATATTACTACTCTACTAAAAAATACTGTATTACATTTGTTATTTACCTTATTGTTATGTCCATCTTAAAGTTTCATGGAGTTGTGAATGCTGTACAGTAAATACGTACTGTAGTGTATTATGCCATTAACACTGAGTTGATTAAGTAGTTCTGCTGTATGTTCATTACTATAATACAGTTTATGAAAACTATTTTACACTAAAATTTCTGTACTGCAACCTTAATTTGAACACTAACACTATGTACTTAAATTTAACACTTATTCTACCTGTACACTACACACACAATGTTCTTAGATGTTTGCATCAGCTTTGCAGGTGCTCATTACTGCTGTGTTTGCTTCATCTGCTTCTGAGCTGGTGCTGGCTGCTGTTGTACCAGTAGAGGGTAATTACCTAAGTGTAATTACCTAAGTGTAGTTACAGGATGAGAGCTACACTTGTGGTGTCCCATCTTCCTAGCACTCTTTGTCATATAACGCTTTGAAACTACTGACGGTCTTGGCCTCCACCACCTTCTCCCCTAACTTGTTCCAACCGTCTACCACTCTGTTTGCGAAAGTGAATTTTCTTATATTTCTTCGGCTTCTGTGTTTAGCTAGTTTATATCTATGACCTCTTGTTCTTAAAGTTCCAGGTCTCAGGAAATTTTCCCTATCGATTTTATCAATTCCTGTTACTATTTTGTATGTAGTGATCATATCACCTCTTTTTCTTCTGTCTTCTAGTTTTGGCATATTTAATGCCTCTAACCTCTCCTCGTAGCTCTTGCCCTTCAGTTCTGGGAGCCACTTAGTAGCATGTCTTTGCACCTTTTCCAGTTTGTTGATGTGCTTCTTAAGATATGGGCACCACACAACCGCTGCATATTCTAGCTATGGCCTAACAAAAGTCGTGAACAATTTCTTTAGTATATCGCCATCCATGTATTTAAAAGCAATTCTGAAGTTAGACAGCATGGCATAGGCTCTTCGCACAATATTCTTTATGTGGTCCTCAGGTGATAGTTTTCTATCTAGAACCACCCCTAGATCTCTTTCCTTATCAGAATTCTTTAACCCTTAACATGCTCGGGGTCTAATATACTGCCATCCGCACAGGCGCATGTCATTTTGAAAAAAAAAAAATTTTTTTTTTGCTAATCTGTTAAGTTTCGTTCACTGATCACGGGAAAAATAAAAAAAAAATTCTATTGTACTTACTTTTGTTGCAATAGAGCCGCCAAGTTGCGTGGTGACGTCACACTCTGCACATTCGCTCATGCAGTACACGCCTGAGAGGCGTTGCGCGGCGTCCCGCAACAGCCAGAGTTGCCACAAATATATTTTCGCGCTATTTATTTACAATGTCTAGGCGCATTTTATCCATTTATTTTGCACTAAATTTGTTTCAAATAATGTTTGAACATATTTTGTATCAATAATTGTTGCATATTTGAGTATACACAGGCGCACACCTGTTTTCAATTACGGCAATATAATATGTCATTACAGTCTATTATATTGTATGTTCTGCTTATATTTCTATATATTTACACACACGCACACGCTAACTGCTTATATGTTTACATATTTACACACTCGCACACGCTGTACACACTTTGCAGCACACTTAGAAGTTTTCTAGACTGTGGTAGTCATTGAAGCACTTGACAGCACATAATGGGATACCACACGTTTCACACCATGTTTGTACAAGCTTCCGTTTCTTGTCTCTACGTGTCGTCGTTTTACACACCAAGCAATCACGTTGGCCTATTGCACGCGTCTTAGCTGGTGGCAAATACTCGAGTCTGTGAGCTAGGAAGCCTTCAGTGTGAGCGAGGCGTGGAGTACCAGCATGCTGCAACAGTGGGTTTATGATGGGCCGCTGAATCCCTGGGACATCTTTTCCAAACTTTCCTAATAACTGTATTGCAGCATCAAATACAAAGTCACGGAAAGTGGGCTTACGTCCAGTCCTCACAAGGTACATGTTGAAACAGTTCAGCATGCTCATGTCCACAAGATGGAAGAACACTTTTTTCGTCCACCTACATGTCTTCCGCACACACTCTGCAGTGCCAATCATCATGTCTGATTTATCAATCAACCGCATGTTGATATTATAGTCTAAAACACAGTCTGGCTTATATAGTGGTGCATTTGTTTTATGGCTCACTTTCCCACTGTTCACCATTGTTCCATCATGAATTGTTGTCAACAAGTTCACCTCTCGTTTGTCTTTCCACCGAACGGACAGAATGTTATCACATTTCCTTCTCTGACACTCACCAACTGCAATGTCGGTGTCAAACACAGGCATTTCCCTTCGTTGTGGCTTTACTGTACCAACCAATCCGGTTCTATTTTCTAGCAAGAACCGAGCTAGCAAGGGACTTGTATAGTAATTATCCGTGTATAAAATGTGTCCCTTGTTCATCCACGGAGCCATGATGGTCTTCACTACACTACCCGAGAATCCATGTTCGTCGTTACCGGGAATGTCTACATCACTAGCCAAGTACAAAATCATGTGTAACACGTATCCTGTCTCACAATCACAAAACAAAAAATTTCAGGCCAAATCGGTTTCGTTTTGAGGGAATGTACTGTTTGAATGGAACACGTCCCTTGAAAAGTACAAGAGATTCATCAACCACCAGCTTCTGTGCTGGTACGTAAAAATCTCTGAATTTTCCAATAACATCGTTCATGTAGTGCCTCACTCGCCAGTCTATCATCAGGTGTTCGGTCCTGAACACTTCCAAAATGTAGACACCTGAGGAGTATCTGAAACCTGTCTTGTGACATATATTTACCGAATAAAGATGTTGGCACTGTATGGTCCTTGCTCCAATAGTCACTTATTGCATGTTTGTGACAGTGCTTCATCAACAAACAGAGTGCCAAAAACACGTACATTTCCGCAACTGTGGTATTTTTCCAACGCTGCAGTCGGGAAAATTCCGAGATTTCCCTCTCAATCAGGTAAGCAGCATGCAGGTTCGTTTGGTGTACAATGTATTCCATGAGTGGTTCATCATAGAATGCTGTAAAATATTCCATCTCAGCCATGTCCTCACCTTGATTAGGGAAAAGGTTTGTAATCCCTACATCTGTATCGTCAAAGTGAGGAATATTTGGAATAAAATCTTCACCATCACTCCACTCAAGTACACCAGGCGTCCTGCGAGATGCAGATGAAAGACGGCGAGGAAGCGATGCATACCGGCGACCAGGAGCTGAATACCGTCTGCGAGAAGCACGGCGGCTACGTGCACGTGAGGTGGGTGCACGTAAGGTGGATTCTGGTGAGGTGGATGCAGGTGAGGTGGATGCAGGTGAGGTGGGTGCACGTGAGGTGGGTGCACGTGAGGTGGATGCACGTGAGGTGGGTGTACGTGAGGTGGATGCACGTGAGGTAGATGCACGTGAGGTGGATGCACGTGAGGTGGATGCACGTGAACACGAGGGTCTTGGTCCCTCATGTGGTGTCATGCGGTAGAGCTTGGCTGGGCGGGATGCTGCTGACGCGACAATTTCTCGCCCAGTTACACCACTGGTACCAGCCACAGGCTCAATAAAACTGTGATCTGAGTCACTAAACCCAGAAAAGGAGTCACCTCCCTCTGACTCGTCACCCTCAAACAGATAATATCCACAGGAACTGTGAGGTCGTGGTAGAATTGGGGTAGAAACTGGGCGAGGAGGCATGGGTGAGCGTAGAGGCCTCGCCTTGGCATGGCGAGAATTCTCACTCTCACTGCTGCTGCTACTATCACCCGACAACTGTGTATAATCCTCATCGTTGTCTGAATCATCAAACACACTTTCCTCACCTTCAGAAAATAATTTGTGAGCTATTTGCTCTGGGGTGAGGGATTGAGTGGTGCGTGCCCGTGAGGCGTTTGACCGTGCGCTCGCCATGGTGACTCTCGCTAAACTGAGGCCTCCCACGCCTTCGGTTCGTGAGCGGGAATTTTTTTCAAAATGGCCGCTGTTTACTATAGCCCATGGGCAGCGTATGGGAACCCCAGATACCCGGCGGGACATTCAAATCGTGCGCGGTACCCATACACTTCGTATGAAGTGAAGCGCAGTCTACTGGTAAAACGCCTAGCACTTCATATGAAGTGACGCGCACTTTAAGGGTTAAAGATTTCTCACATAATACAGTATATAGGTTGTGTGGGGTCTATGTTCTCCTATTCCACATTCCATAACATGGCATTTATTAACATTAAATTCCATTTGACAAGTGGTGCTCCATATACTTATTTTGTCCAGGTCATCTTGAAGGGCATGACAATCATCTAAGTTTCTTATCCTTCCTATTATCTTAGCATCATCAGCAAACATGTTCATATAATTCCATATACCAACTGGTAGATCATTTATGTAGACAATAAACATCACTGGTGCAAGAACTGAACACTGTGGTACTCCACTTGTGACATTTCTCCAGTCCGATACATTGCCTCTGATCACTGCCCTCATTTTTCTATCAGTCAGAAAATTTTTCATCCATGTTAGAAGCTTACCTGTCACCCCTCCAATATTTTACAGTTTCCAGAACAACCTCTTATGTGGAACTTTGTCGAAAGCCTTTTTTAGGTCCAGACAGATGCAGTCAATCCAACCATCTCTTTCCTGTAATATCTCTGTTGCTCGCTCATAGAAACTGAGTAAATTCGATACACAGGATCTTCCAGATCGAAAACCATACTGTCTGTCTGATATTATATCACATCTCTCCAGGTGTTCTACCCATTCAGTTTTAATTATTTTTTCCAATATTTTGACTATTACACTTGTCAATGATACTGGTCTATAATTAAGTGGGTCTTCCCTGCTGCCACTTTTGTAGATTGGAACTATGTTAGCCTTTTTCTACACATCAGCTACAACTCCTGTCAACAGGGATGCCTGAAAAATCAGTTGAAGAGGAATGCTGAGCTCAGGTGCACATTCTCTCAGAACCCATGGTGAAACTCCATCTGGACCAACTGCTTTGTTCTTATTTAGCTCCTTGAGCATTTTTTTCACTTCGTCTCTAGACACCTCTATGTGCTCTATGTTGTTCTTTGGAATTCTTATTGTATCTGGTTCCCTGAAGATTTCATTTTGTACAAACACACTTTGGAACTTTTCGTTTAATGTTCCACACATTTCTTTTTCATTTTCCCTGAATCTATTTCCCATTTTCAACCTCTGTCCCTTTTTCAAAATTTCTTTCTGCCTCTCTCCTCACTGCCGTGTAGTTGTTTCTCGCATCTTTGTATCGCTGGTATGTTTGGGGGTTTTGCCTCTTCCTGTATTGATTCCATTTTTGTGTCTTTTGGTCTCTGGCCCTCTTGCACTTTCTGTTGAACCAATCCTGTTTCCTACTTCTGCTTCTCTGTTTTGGTATAAATTTTTTTGTGCCTTTATCATATATTTCACAAAACTTGACATACATCTCATTCACTTCCTTGCCTAGCAACAAGTCTGTCCAATTATTCTCACTAAAAATTTTTCTAAGGTTGCCATAATGTCCTCTCCTAAAGTCAGGTTTTTCAATTGCATCGAGCGTCATAGTTTCTTCCAGATTATAACGCATTGCATACTTTATTCCCAAAAAGACATGGTCACTTTTACCCAAGGGAGGAAGGTACTGAATGTCAAATATTTCTTCCTCCTTCCTGGTAAATATCAAATCTAGCATGGAGGGAACGTCCCATTCACTCATCCTCGTAGCTTGTTTAACATGTTGATACAAGAATGTTTCCAGGAAGAGGTCTACAAATTTACAGGTCCAGAAATCTTCCATTTTAGCTTCATATGCTTCCCAGTCTATGGATTTCAAGTTGAAGTCACCGACTATCATATATACTACCGACTATAGCACGGGTACGGCTGTGCTCGTGCTGGGTATGGCTATGCTCGTGCTGGGGTACGGCTGTGCTCGTGCTGGGGTACGGCTGTGCTCGTGCTGGGGTATGGCTGTGCTCGTGCTGGGTACAGCTGTGCTCGTGCTGGGTACGCCTGTGCTCATGCTGGGTGCGGCTGTGCTCATGCTGGGTGCGGCTGTGCTCATGCTGGGTACGGCTGTGCTCGTGCTGGTTGATTTTATGCTACTAGTTCTTGCAAAATATTGCTTCATTTTTGGCATTAATAAGGCACTATTAGTAAGCCCCTAAGACATTTTGTTGTATAACAATACAGCTGTAGTAAAAAAATGGTAAATTCCACAATTATTCTTCCACCGGCGGATAAATAAGTTAATCACAGACAAAGTTAAGGGCACTGGGTGCCTACTGTACGAATGCAGACGAGGTCTATACACCCTACAGTAAGCTGGTGTTTAACCCTTAAAACACGCAATACATACATAGATGATTTCAGTAACAAAACCAAAACCGCACAATACATTAATAGCCGTTTTAGTGTCTAGCGCCTTAATTTAAACGCCCTGAGTGGGATAGGGACAGCTATAGTGCAGCCACGACCGATAGTTGACAGACGCCACCTAGAAAAAAAAAGTGGCCAACATTCCTGGGTGTGACAGCGTCAGTATTGAGCGAGCCACCAAGGCTGACACACGCAGCATGAGCGCACAGCACTGCTGTTCGGCTTGTGACCAAGCATCACCTAAAAATGTCAAAATATATATGTTCATGCTATTATTTATTGATGATAGTATTACAGAAGACCCTTGACTGTGATAAAACTGACCAAGATTCTGATAATAGCAGGATTGTGGTGATATTTAGCACTGTGCTCCATGGAGGGAGGAGTAATGCTGTGGGAGGGAGGGTGGTAGCGTCGTCTTCTGACTGTGTGTGGCCACCTTTTATTGACTGCAATCACCATACCAGCTTAGGGGCTCACTATGAAGAACACAAATGTAGATACTTATATATAACGTGTATATAGTGTAATAACAGCAATAGAGTAGGTTGGGAGCCGCCATTTTGGTGAGGGAGGTGCATCGTCTACACGACTTGTCATGTTGTTTACTGGTGGCCATTATGGTCTTTGGGCACCATATCAGCTTATTTGTACAGGTATGGTGAATAAAACAAGTAGATACTTATATATAATGTGTGTATATAGCGTAATAACACCACAAACAATATTGTTGGAGGAGAAATATTAGTGCGTCTGGCCTTGAGGGCGGCAGCCACCAGCTGACTGTGTGAGTAGCTACGTCTTACTACCTTTACTCACCATACAAGCTTAGATGTACAGTTATTGTGAACAAAACATGTAAATACTTATATATAAGTCTGTGTATAGTGAATAAATGCAAAAGCAGTATTGTGGGAGGAGAATGAGGGCAAGTGAGGTGTTGAGAGAGGGAGTGGCAGCGAGTGGCTGGCTGGTGTTTGGCAGTCACTCCTCGTTGCATTTTGACTCCCAATATCAACTTAGTGGTTCATTATGGTGAGCTAAACATGCAGATACTTATATATAACCTGTGTATATAGTGTAATAACAGCAAAACTATTTGTTTATTGTTTTATGTACATAATAATTGAATCACTAATATGCACACCATAATTTTGAGTACAGCGATGGTTCACACATTTTATTATATATATCACAATTCACACTATTGAATAATATTACTGCAAAAAAACAAAGAAAAAATCAATCACAGGCATTGATATAATTAGGTAATATATTTGTGGCAACTGCCGCCTGACAGCGCGGGCGGAGTAGACCTCGTCTGACGAAGGCTCTGTCAACGCCCCTTTCTTTGCCAGACTTCCCTACCCTATTGCAGCTAAAATATGCCACGTACGATTTTTTTTTTATTTTTTCATGATCAGGGAACACAAATGAACACTTTTGTAAGAAGAAAGAATTTTTTGGAATTTTTGTTGTTGTTGCGCCTGAAGGTGTTGAAGCCATTTGGACCCCCCCTTGCAGTTTGAGGATTAAGCCAGATCCAGTAACATAAATTTCTCTCAAATATTGGATTTACATCAAATTATATATTTTTGGGTTATATATTTAGTTTAGCAACATTATTAAGATAATAAGAGCTATAAAAAAATACTTATTTTAGAACTGATTTATTAATTTTATCATTTCGAAGCCGTAGGTCACTGAACTGTGGTGACGAAATTGAACGAAATACGCATGGTGTTGTGTGGACACAGATCAGACCCATCCACTCGCGCTGGAGTTGTGCCGCCAATAACATGAATAATTTCTCAAATAGCAGATATCTATCATATTACAGTATATTTTTGGTTTCATTTAGTTTAGTTTAATTAGGATAATAAAGAGTTGTTAAAACACCAGTTTTAGAAATGATTTATTAATCTGAAACATTCAAAGTCATGGGCCACTAAACTATGACAACACAGACGAAAGTGAGTGAAACCTCACTGTAAAGCGAGGTTTACTGTACAGTACAACCTCGATTCAACGTACCCCGATTCAACGAATCTCCGGCTAGTTCGCACACTTTTCAGGCCGGATTTACTCACCCTGTTCGACGAACAATGGTTCGCCGAAGCGGGGGATGTTCGGATTTGCTTACGACGTCGAGACAGAGTTCACAGACTGGTGGAAAAGTTTCACATTCTATCACAGATTACAATTATTAATTCCTTCATATGACAAGTTCGATCACACAAGTGGACCACACAAGTGGACCACACAAGTGGACCGCACATGTGGTCCACAAGTGGTCCACAATCTTACGATGTTGGGACAGAGTTCACAGTGGTAGAAAACTTTACCATCCCATCACAGATTACAATTAATAATTCCTTCATATGACAAGTTAGATCACACAAATGGATCACACAAATGGACCACACAAGTGGACCACACAAGTGGACCACACAAGTGGACCACACAACAAGTGAATCATATGAACCAAACACCAGCCAGAATGGTCCACAAGAAGTGACGCATATTAACCAAACACCAGCCAGAGTGGTCCACAGAAGTGAACGACTGAGTTTCAATGATTTTCGTTCACCGATTTGTGGCACACGTATCATTGTAAATTAATTTAAAGGCTGAAGCGTGAATAGCTAGCTAATATGTTGAAATCTTCTTATACATTTTCTGTGATGAAACAAGACGAGTGAGGGTAGACAGATAAAGGAATACTGTACAGTAAACTTCACTTTACAGTGAGGTTTCACTCACTTTCGTCTGTGTTGTCATAGTTCAGTGACCCATGACTTTGAACGTTTCACATTAATAAATCATTTCTAAAACTGGTGTTTTAATAACTCTCTATTATCCTAATTAAACTAAACTAAATAAGACCAAAAATATGCTGTAATAAGGTAGATATCTCCTATTTGAGAAATTGTTCACGTTATTTGCAGCACAACTCCAGCACGAGTAGACGGGTCTAATCCCTGTCCATACACCATGCTTGTTGTGTTGTGTTCGATTTCGTCGCCACAGTTCAGCGATCTACGGCTTTGAAATAATAAAATTAATAAATTAGTTCCAAAGTATTTTTTATAGCTCTTATTACCGTAATAATGTTGCTAAACTAAATATGTAACCCAAAAATATATAATTTGATGTAAATTGAATATTTGAGAGAAATTGAGAGAAACATATGCTACTGGAAATCGAACACAACACCAGGCGGTGTTTTGTTCGATTTCGTCGCCACAGTTCAGTGACCTATGGCTTCGAAATAATGAAATAAATAAATCAGTTTCAAAATAAGTATTTTTTATAGCTCTTATTATCGTAATAATGTTGCTAAACTAAATACATAACACAAAAATATATAATTTGATGTAAATTGAATATTTAAGAGAAATTTATGTTACTGGATCAGGCTTAAACACCAGCCAACTGAAGGGTGTGCGTATAGACTTAGTCTGCGTTCGTACAGTATGCACCCAGTGCCCTTAGCTTAGTCTGCGATTGACATACAGTATTTATCGGCCGGTGGAAGAATAATTGTGGAATTGACCATTTTTTTACTACAGCTCTTTGGTTATAAAACAAAATGTCTCAGGGGCTGACTAATAGTGTCTTATTAATGCCAAAAACGAAGCAATATTTTGCAACAACTAGTAGCAGAAAATCAACCAGCACGAGAACAGCCGTACCCAGCACGAGAACAGCCGTACCCAGCACGAGAACAGCCGTACCCAGCACGAGAACAGCCGTACCCAGCACGAGAACAGCCGTACCCAGCACGAGAACAGCCGTACCCAGCACGAGAACAGCCGTACCCAGCACGAGAACAGCCGTACTAAGCACGAGAACAGCCGTACCCAGCAAGAGAACAGCCGTACCCAGCAAGAGAACAGCCGTACCAAGCACGAGAACAGTTGTACCCAGCACTGGTACAACAGCCGTACCCAGCACAAGCACAGTTGTACCCAGCACTGGTACAACAGCCGTACCCAGCAAGAGAACAGCCGTACCCAGCACGAGAACAGCCATACCCAGCACGAGCACAGTTGTACCCAGCACTGGTACAACAGCCGTACCCAGCACAAGCACAGTTGTACCCAGCACTGGTACAACAGCAGCCAGCACCAGCTCAGAAGCGGCTGAACTCACAACAGCAGCGAGCACCAGCAAAGCTGATGCAAACATCTAAAAACATCGTGTGCAACATTAACAGTTAGAACAAGTGTTAAATTTAAGTGTGTGCTCAGTGTTAAAATTAAAGTTGCAGTAATTTTTGTGTACAATAGTTTTCATAAACTGTATTGTAGTACTCAACATACAGCAGAACTACTTTTAATCAACACAGTGCTAACGGCATAATGCACTGCAGTACGTATTTACTGTAGAGCATTCACAACTTCACAAAACTTCAAGATGGATATAACTTTAACAATAAGGTAAATTTATGAATTACAGTATTTCTTAGTAGAGAAGTAATATATAGGTAGAGTATGTAATATGATAATGCATTTTTATTGTGTACAAGAAAAAAAAAAGACTGACACAAACGCCTCCTGAAGGTCACCTCTTGCAACGAATCCAACGCTCCAGCGAACTGGGGTTGGTCCCATATAGTATGTTGAATCGAGGTTGTACTGTACAGTATTCCCTTATCTGTCCATCCTCACTTATCTTGTTTCATCACAGAAAATGTATACAAGAAGATTTCAACACATTAGCTAGCTATTCACGCTTCAGCCTTTAATTAATTTACAAAGATATGTGTGCCACAAATCAGTAAATGAAAATCAATGAAACTCAGTCGTACACTTGTGAGGACCACTCTGGCTGGTGTTTGGTTAATATGCGTCACTTGTTGTGTGGACCACTCTGGCTGGTGTTTGGTTAATATGCATCACTGGTTGTGTGGACCATTCTGGATGGTGTTTGGTTCATATGGTTCACTTGTTGTGTGGTCCACTTGTGTGATCCAACTTGTCTTATGAAGGAATTATTAATTGTAATCTGTGATAGAATGAGACAGTTTTCACCACTCTGTGAACTCTGTTGCAACATTGTAAGCATGTGTGGTCCACTTGTGTGGTCCAACTTGTCATACGAAGGAATTATTAACTGTAACCTGTGATAGAATGGAAAAGTTTTCTACCAGTCTGTGAACTCTGTCCCAACATTGCAAGCTTGTGGACCACTTGTGGACCACTTGTGGTCCACTTGTGTGGTCCACCTGTGTAGTCCAACTTGTCATATGAAGGAATTATTAACTGTAACCTGTGATAGAATGGGAAAGTTTTCCACCAGTCTATAAACTCTGTCTCGCCATCGTAAGCAAATCCGAACATCTCCCACTTCGGTGAACCATTGTTCATCAAACCAGGTGAGTAAATCTGGCCTGAAAAGTGCGCGAATTAGCCGGAGATTTGTTGAATCGGGGTACATTGAATCGAGGTTGTACTGTATTGTTATAAGACCCTCTTGTTTATTATCCAGGTCCTCCTTTGACCATGTATTGCATGGGCGTGGACTATATGCACTTATGATCGTTGGTTTATCATCTTGATTGCAGATCTCTAATGCTATTATGTCTATTTCTCATGAATTGGCAATCATTATTTCATTTACCTTTAGGTGTTCTTTCACCAGCACAGCAATGCCATCATCTTTCCTAATTTTTCTGTCCCATCTCCAGGCTGTGTAGCCCCTTGGGAATATGACCTCACTTAAAATATCATCTTCAAGTTTTGTCTCCGTGAGTGCAACAGTGTCTGGTGTCTGCAGCTGTATTACATCACTTAAACCTGCTTGATGGGGGTTCTGGGAGTTTTTCTACTCCTCAAGCCCGACCTGAGGCCAAGCTTGACTTGTGAGAATTTAATTCACCAGGCTGTTGCTTGGAGCGGCCCGCAGGCCCACATACCCACCACAGCCCGGTTGGTCCGGCACGTTTTTTAGAAAACAGTCTAGTTTTCTCTTGAAGATGTCCACGGTTGTTCCGGCAATTTCTTATAGTTGCTGGGAGTACATTGAACAATCGCAGACCTCTGATGTTTTATACAGTTTTCTCTGATTGTGCCTATGGCACCTCTGCTCTTCACTGGTTCTATTCTGCATTTTCTTCCATATCGTTCACTCCAGTATGTTGTTATTTTACTGTGTAGATTTGGGACCTGGCCCTCCAGTATTTTCCACGTGTATATTATTTGGTCTCTCTTGTCTCCTTTCTAGTGAGTACATTTGGAGAGCTTTGAGACAATCACAATAATTTAGGTGCTTTATCACGTCTATGCGTGCCGTATATGTTCTCTGTATTCCTTCTATTTCAGCAATCTCTCCTGCTCTGAAGGGGGAAGGGAGTACTGAGCAGTACTCAAGACGGGACAACACAAGTAACTTGAAGAGTACAACCATTGTGATGGGATCCCTGGATTTGAAAGTTCTCATAATCCATCCTATCATTTTTCTGGATGCCACAATATTTGCTTGGTTATGCTCACCTCAACGTTAGGTCGTCGGACATCATTATTCCCAAATCCTTGACATGCTGTTTTCCTACTATGGACAGATTCGATTGTGTTATGTACCCTGTACAGTAATATGTTTCAGATCCTCATTTTTGCCGTACCTGAGTACAGTACCTGGAATTTATCACTGTTAAACATGATGTTAATTTCTGCTGCCCAATCAAAAACTTTGTTGATATCAGCTTGTAGCTTTTCAATGTCTTCCGCAGAGGTAATTTTCATGCTGATTTTTGTGTCATCTGCAAAGGATGACACAAAGCTATGACTTGTATTTTTGTCTATATCTGATATGAGAATAAGGAAAAGCAGTGGTGCAAGGACTGTACCTTGCGGAACAGAGCTTTTAACTGCTCTTGGGCTCGATTTGATTTGATTGACTGTTACTCTGTGTTCTGTTTGACAGGAAATTGAGTATTCAGTGTTCTACTTTACCAGTTATTCCCATTGACATCATTTTGTGTGCTATTACTCCATGGCCACATTTGTCGAATGCCTTTGCAAAGTCTGTGTATACTACATCTGCATTTTGCTTTTCTTCTAGAGCTTCTGTGATTTTGTCATAGTAATTACCTAAGTGTAATTACCTAAGTGTAGTTACAGGATGAGAGCTACGCTCGTGGTGTCCCGTCTTCCCAGCACTCTTTGTCATATAACGCTTTGAAACTACTGACGGTTTTGGCCTCCACCACCTTCTCACTTAACTTGTTCCAACCATCTACCACTCTATTTGCGAAGGTGAATTTTCTTACGTTTCTTCGGCATCTGTGTTTAGCTAGTTTAAATCTATGACCTCTTGTTCTTGAAGTTCCAGGTCTCAGGAAATCTTCCCTGTCGATTTTATCAATTCCTGTTACTATTTTGTACGTAGTGATCATATCGCCTCTTTTTCTTCTATCTTCTAGTTTTTGCATATTTAATGCCTCTAACNCCAACCATCTCTTTCCTGTAAAATCTTTGCGGCTTGATCATAGAAACTGAGTAAATCGATACACAGGATCTTGCAGATCGAAAACCTTACTGTCTGTCTGATATTATATCATTTCTCTCCAGGTGTTCTACCCATCTAGTTTTTATTAGTTTTTCCAATACTTTCAATATTACACTTATCAATGATACAGGTCTATAATTGAGGGGGGTCTTCCCTGCTGCCACTTTTGTTGATTGGAACTATTTTAGCCTGTTTCCACACATCTGCTACAACTCCTGTACACAGGGATGCCTGAAAGATTAGGTGAATTGGAATGCTGAGCTCAGATGCACATTCTCTCAGAACCCATGGTGAAACTCCATCTGGGCCAACAGCTTTTTTTTACTGAGATCCTTTAGCATATTTTCCACTTCATCTCTAGACATCTCTATATGCTTTATGTTGTTCTCTGGAATTCTTATTGTGTCTGGTTCTCTGAAGATTTCATTTTGTACAAACACACTTTGGAACTTTTTATGTAATGTTTCACATATTTCATTTTCATTTTCCGTGAATCTGTTTTCCATCTTCAATCTCTGGATATTATCCTTTACCTGCAATTTGTTGTTTATGAATTTGAAGAACACACCCGGTTCTGTTTTTCATTTATCCCTATCCCTTTTTCAAAATTTCTGTCTGTCTCTCTCCTTACTGCCATATATTTGTTTCTCGCATCTTTGTATCGCTGGTATGTTTGGGGGTTTGGCCTCTTCCTATATTGATTCCATTTTTGTGTCTTTTGGTCTCTGGCCCTCTCGCAATTTCTATTGAACCAATCCTGTTTTCTGGCCCTGCATCTCTCTTTTGGTATGAATGTTTGTGTGCCTTCATCATATATTTTGCAAAATTTGGCATACATTTCATTTACTTCCCTGCCTAGCAAGAAGTCTGTCCAATTACACTAATTAAAATTTTTTTGACATTCCCCATAGTGACCTTTCTTTAAATTGAGTTTATGAACTGTTTCAATGTCCCCATTTTCTTCTAGATGATATCTTAAAGCATATTTAATGTCTAACAGGATGTGATCACCCTTTCCCGAGGGAGGAAGGTACTGGATGTCAAATATCTCTTCTTTCCTGGTGAACACTAGATCCAGTACTGACGGTACATCTCCTTCCATCATTCTTGTGGCCTGCTTTATGTGTTGATACAAGAATGTCTCCAGAATGAGGTTCACAAATCTGCATGTCCAAAAGTCCTCCGTTCTTGCTTCATATGCCTCCCAGTCTATTGCTTAAAAGTTGAAGTCCCCCAGTATCAACAGTCGTGATTTATCTTTATCTGCTTATACAGTGTGTCCTCACTTGAACGAACTATATGGGGCGAAGCCGATATGTCCAATGCAGAATTCGTTCCATCCATCCGGCCCCAACAACCTTCTTAACAGTTAACACTGAAAAGCATCACTGAAAGTACTCAGAGTATGGGTAACGATGTGTATCAGTGCTATACCGATGACTCTGTAGAAGAAGGTGGACGATGTACTGGATGTGCATGTAATATATTTGAACAATCTTCTCTCGTACATACAGCATTGAAGCGCATCAATGACTGGGCACGTACAACTCAAACTGAACTAGCAGGCATATACCCTGCCACTGAATTTTTTAGCACTTTCACCCGCGCAAGACTCCGCCGTGCGTCTTTTTCCGCCTGACCGTCCTGCACACATCACTCAGAATCGTGTCTTGGTAAAATCTAATCTAACTTACACTTTGTTTTATCTTTTTTTATCTTTTTTTTACCTACGTGCTCATAGAACATTCTATTGCGAACACATTGGCACAAAAATGAATGACGTATATACAAAAATAATGTCAGGACAGTCAAATAAGTATAAACTTTCGAAGCCCAAGTGTCACCGATACCGGGTAACTGTTCCACCACTTACCACACTCTTGCGGGTGGGCCGCGACCATGATTCTACGTTTATATTCATATCTCTGTGTTGGGAATTTTATTGCGAATCCATTGATACCAAAATTAACGCTGTAGGACAAGTGTGGAGTTGACAACAATCCCAAGAGTAGAAACATTTTGTTGCTGTTTGGCGCTCACGGCGAGTCATCTACTTAGTTTTTTCTTTGGTGCTGGTCTCCCTATACCTTTAGTGACCTTTTTTTACTGATGTTCTTCTAGAGAATTTTATTGCGAACACATTGGTACCAAAATGAAATACGTAGCTCAATAACTAATGTCAGGAGAGTAAAAAAGAGTATACACATTTTTGTTTTTCCGCCGCACGCGCGCACACAGTTTTTTTTTCCTCGATCGCCGGGCGGCTGAAAGTGTTAAAAGACAAAGGCAGTGGACTTATATACTGTGACTCGCAGAGAGCACTCTTGACATTGAACGCCCATAGTAGTGACACCCAGAAAATAGTCAGTGATATTCGAATGAATGTTTTAGCTGCTAAAGAAAACAGATTTGAAATTAATTTCCTATGGATACCATCACATGTTGGCATCTCAAGGCATGACATTGTTGATATGCTTGCAAAGACAGCCTGTAGAAAACTAGTGGTAGAAATTGATATGGGTGTTTCATTAGCAGTGACAAAGAGAATACTTTAACATATATCTAACGAAGATCTCACCGACCTAACAAATTCACAAAGACCTGAAAGTTGAAGCATTATATATTATGATAGACATCGTAGACATTCACATACGGGACTAATAGAACAAGAACCCGGCAATGTGATGTTATAGTGGCCAGAATACGCCTGGGATATAGACGTATCTGGCAGCTTTCTCAAAACCCAAATGTCGAGTACACAATGTGTCAACTTTGTAATTACCTAAGTAATTACCTAAGTGTAGTTACAGGATGAGAGCTACGCTCGGGGTGTCCCGTCTTCCCAGCACTCTTTGTCATATAACGCTTTGAAACTACTGACGGTCTTGGCCTCCACCACCTTCTCCCCCAACTTGTTCCAACCGTCTACCACTCTGTTTGCGAAAGTGAATTTTCTTATATTTCTTCGGCATCTGTGTTTAGCCAGTTTATATCTATGACCTCTTGTTCTTGAAGTTCCAGGTCTCAGGAAATCTTTCTTGTCGATTTTATCAATTCCTGTTACTATTTTGTATGTAGTGATCATATCACCTCTTTTTCTTCTGTCTTCTAGTTTTGGCATATTTAATGCTTCTAACCTTTCCTCGTAGCTCTTACCCTTCAGTTCTGGGAGCCACTTAGTAGCATGTCTTTGCACCTTTTCCAGTTTGTTGATGTGCTTCTTAAGATATGGGCACCAAACAACAGCTGCATATTCTAGCTTTGGCCTAACAAAAGTCATGAACAATTTCTTTAGTATATCCCCATCCATGTATTTAAAAGCAATTCTGAAGTTAGAAAGCATAGCATAGGCTCCTTGCACAATATTCTTTATGTGGTCTTCAGGTGATAGTTTTCTATCTAGAACCACCCCTAGATCTCTTTCTTTATCAGAGTTCTTTAAAGATTTCTCACATAATATATAGGTTGTGTGGGGTCTATGTTCTCCTATTCCACATTCCATAACATGACATTTATTAACATTAAATTCCATTTGCCAAGTGGTGCTCCATATACTTATTTTATCCAGGTCTTCTTGAAGGGCATGACAATCATCTAAATTTCTTATCCTTCCTATTATCTTAGCATCATCAGCAAACATGTTCATATAATTCTGTATACCAACTGGTAGATCATTTATGTAGACAATAAACATCACTGGTGCAAGAACTGAACCCTGTGGTACTCCACTTGTGACATTTCTCCAGTCCGATACATTGCCTCTGATCACAGCCCACATTGTGAAAGAGAAAACATGCACTCTTGAACATTATATTGTAGAATGTCCCATATTGACCGACTTTCGCCCTCCTGGGCTAAGGTATGCTGAACTGTGTAATTACTATATGAGTACTGGAACACTTGATGATATATTGGACTTGTACCCAAGATTAACCATGTAATGCATCAATTATACAATGTATGTATGTGATGTAACTATATAACCTGAGCTTGTAAAAGCACCTTAATCACCTTCAGTGATTAAGTGCTTAATTGCACACTAGTTTCTCTATCAGCTATCTCACCCTGTCAGAGTAAAAGAGACAAATGTATGTGAATGCATGTGTGTGTATATATGTATGTATATGTGTGTATATCACAAAAATACTGTACAGTGGTACCTCGGAACACGAGCATCCCTGTATGCGAGTTTTTCGAAATACGAGCAGGATTTCGTCGGAAAATATGTCTCGGAAGAAAATCTCGGAAGGCGAGGGTTACCTCGGAACGCGAGTTTGTTGATACACGTACAGGCCGACCTAGCGCGTGGTGGTTCGGCGATCATCGCCCCTCCGCCCCTCAGTTTACCATTGTCTCGCGCCCAGTGACTATCCCACATCAATTCTTCACCTGGATTTTCAGTGTTTTGTTGGATTTTTGGTCATTTGACTATACAATTTGTTATTATATATCTCACCATGGGTCTCAAGAAAGCCATTGGTAAGGTTCAACCTAAGAAAATAGCTGTGAGTAGAGGCAGTAGAGGATGTCCCTTCTTGATTAAGAAAGTGTGTGAAATATGGGAAGAACTGCAAAGTTTTGTTGAGAAAACTCGCCCAGATAAAGCTGTAGCAGGCCGTTGCATTGACCTTTTAAATGATAATGTGATGTCTTACTACACACAAGTGTTAAAATGTAGGGAAAAACAAGTGTCTTTAGACAAATTCTTAGTAAGACAAACAAGTCCTAGTGGTATGCAGGCAAAATGTGCCAGAGTGTGCATACCAGTGAAGTCCTCACTGCCTGATGTGATAATGGAAGGGGACTCCCCTTCCAAACAGTAACTCCTCTCCTCCTCCCCTCTCCTCACCATCTTCCATACGCCTACAGCATTCAACAGCAAGGTAAGTAATAACTTGAACATAGTTATGTAGGTTTATTTACATGAATTAGGTATAAAAATTTAGTTTGATGTGGGGTTTTTGGGGTAGTCACGAACGGATTAATTCATATCCCATTATTTCTTATGGGGAAATTAGCTTCAGAATACGAGTTTTCGGAATACGAGCCATCTCCAGGAACGAATTAAACTCTTAAACTGAGGTACCCCTGTATATGTATGTATATATGTATATATATGTATATGTGTGTATGTGTGTGTGTATGTATGTGTATAAAGTATACAGTGGCACCTCGACATACGATTGCCCCTACTTACGATAATTTCGAGTTACGATATAAATTTCATCGAAAAATGCGACTCGACAACCGATTGTGTCGTCGACATCCGATATTCATTGGTACACGTTCGGGTCGACTGAGCGTGTGGTTCCCTGTCACGCGGCCGACCTGCCTCAGTTTACTACAGCTGCCCGCTTAGTGACGATCGCACCTATAAGAAATTCTGCTTTTGTGATGATTTTTTGCATTTTGAACATTAAAGTAATTATTATCTATCGTGCCATGAGTCCCAGGAAAGTCAGTGATAAGGCTCAACATATGAGATCCCATGTAAGAATGATCATAGAGCAGAAACAAGAGATCATTCGTAAATATGAAGATGGTAGCCAGGTGAACTGGCTTGGCAGTACAACAAATCTCAGTCAACGATATCCACCATACTGGCTAAGAAAATGGACATTATGAGTGCTAAAGTGGCAAAAGGCGTATCAATAATCACGAAACATAGAACACAAACACTTGAGGATGTTGAACAGTTATTATTAATTTGGATACACAACAAGGAGTTAGCGGGTGATAGCGTTTCGGAGGCCATCATTTGTGAAAAGGCAAGAAAATTGCATGAAGACCTTTTAAAGAAAACCCCTGGAACGAGTGATGCAGAAGTGAAAGAGTTTAAGGGGAGCAGGGGATGGTTTGAGAAATTTAGAAAAAGAAGTGGAATTCATAGTGTTGTGAGGCATGGGGAGGCTGCCAGCGCAGACAAACCAGCAGCTGAAAGATTCATTCGCGAATTTAAAGATTTTGTGCAGAGTGAGGCATACCTACCACAACACGTGTTTAACCACTTAACTGCGCCAACCGAGTTTTCTCGGTCGGCGGGAAACTGCGCCAACCGAGAAAACTCTTTTCGATTTTTCGTAACCAATTCTAAATGTGTACGAGCTTGGTTGTGTACGAAATGGACTCTTAGGACCTCCAGTGAGAGGCAGCCATCTTGGAAAAAAATCCCAGAATGCCCTGGGGCTGCTGGCTGGGTTAGTACTGAATGAGCAACCATGGGTAGCGCACGCGCCTCTGGCTCCCAAACACCTGTCCGACGGTGTTGAAGATAATGCTCTGTCAGTGAAATTCAAACCTTATTGTTTGAGGAACATAAGGGTCATAATGTTGGGGAAGCCAGGCGCAATAAGGACCTAACACAAAGGTCGGATGCAAGTGATACAGCACCTAATGAGGACGATACAGGGAGCGTATCCAGTTGCAGCTCTGAGCGTCATCTTTGCAATTCTATGCTATTTATTTAGATGATACTTAGATGAAACATTTTTTGCGTTCAGTGATGATGCATCTGATACAAATGGCATAGATGAACAGTGTTAGCGGCTTCCATTTTGGTGTTTTCCATAGATATTTTCAAGAATGCCTGAATCTCTTCTCAACTGACGGACACTCTTGAGTCTAGTTGAATCTCTTCCTGACTGATGGACACTCTTGAGGCTAGCTGAATCTCTTCCTGACTGACGGACACTCTTTACGTATGCTGAATCTCTTTCTGTGTGGGACCATACAAAGCGATCTTTTCAAGACTATCTTACAAATTGATCTTTTCCTATAATCTTTTCAATACTACCTTATGCTTTACAAGCTTGGTTACATACAACCTACAAGTACTAAAGCCAAGGGTGTATGCGAGTGCGTTATTTGCAAGCACACAGAATGAAGAAACAAGCAGCGAAAATTTATCTGTACCTGGTGCACTGAGCGAAGTCGCGCTGTGTACCATGGGTTACTTCGTTGATTATTACTCAATTCCGAAGTACTGAGTGCGTAATACAGTGTGTTACTGTGAAAATAGTGTGTGAAACTGTACATATTGTAATTTTAGTGAATTTTTAACAGGTACACTACTGACACATGTATCACAGTTCCATGGAACATTATGAACATTCTACTGTATGCATGTTATAAAGGACACAAATATGCATCATATACGATAAAAAAACAAATAAAACCGCATTGGAAATACATAAAACAAATAATTGAAAATATATTTGTGGCAACACCCGGTGCTTGAATGGCCCGGTCAACCGTGTCTGGGCGAGTCACGCACGGGCGACCAGGCCCTGATGACGTCACAGCGCACTTTGTCCACGTCCCTACAGCCAAAGTAAGTGGAATTTGGTATTTATTTTTACATAGACATGTTCAGGGAAGGGAATTTATCATTTTACGAAGAAAAAAGAATTTTTTGGGAACACTTCATTTCATGCGCACAGGGGGAATTTCTCAATAAACTCCGCGCAGCACGGTGGTTAATTGTGACGAGACAGGGCTATTCTGGAAAAGATTGCCAAAGAAAACATACATTACCAAGGAGGAGAAGTCATTGCCTGGACACAAGCCTATGAAAGATCGGTTTACTCTTGTGTTGTGTGGTAATGCGAGTGGCGATTTGAAAATTAAACCCTTGCTTGTGTATCATTCCGAAAATCCAAGGGTTTTCAAAAAATATAATGTGCAGAAACAAAATGTGTGTGATGTGGAAGGCTAATGCTAAGGCATGGGTGACTAGGCAATTTTTACAGAGTGGGTGAATGAGGTGGTGTACCCTGCCATCAAAAAATATTTGCAGGAGAACAGTTTGCCACTCAAGGTCCTGCTTCTCCTCGATAATGCTCCTGCCCATCCTCCAGGCTTGGAGTATTCATTGGATGAGGAATTTAAGTTTCTTACAATAAAGTTCCTTCCTCCCAACACCACTCCTCTACTTCAGCCTATGGACCAGAAAATCATTGCCAATTTTAAGAAACTTATGAAAGGGCACTTTTCCGGAGATGTGTCGAAGTGACGGATGCCACAAACCTCACCCTCAAAGAGTTCTGGAAAAACCATTTTAACATTTATAGTACTTTAAAACTTGTTGACAAAGCCTGGCAAGAAGTGACTGTAAGAATCATGATCTCTGGCTGGAGAAAACTGTGGCCTGAATGTGTTGCAGAACGAGACTTTGAGGGGTTTGAGCCTGAAACTGAAGTGCTTCTCATTGAGGAAATTGTTTCTCTGGGTCGGCAATTGGGTTTGGAGTTGGATGGTGCTGATGTGGAGGAGTTGGTAGAAGAACACAGTGAAGAATGACCACCGAAGAACTCCAAGGCCTTCAAAAGGAGCAGCAAGAAGAGGTAGCGGAGGAAATTTCTTCAGGGAAGGATGTGCCAGTAGAGGATGTTTCTTCCTCAAAATTAAGAAAATGTGTGCAATATGGGAAGAATTGCAAACCTTGTGCTGAAGACTCACCCAAATAAGCTGCAGTATGTCGTGCCTTAACCTATTCAATGACACTGTGATGCATCATTACCGACTAATGTTAAAAAGAAGGGAAAAACAAATGTCTTGACAAATTTGTAGTGAGACAAACAAGCACTGAACCACAACCAGGTCCTAGTGGTATTCAGGCAAACTGTAGGAGAGAGAGAGTACCCCAGAGAAAAATCACTGTCTGATGTGATAATGGAAGGGGACTCCCCTTCCAAACAGTAACAACTCTCCCTCCTCCCCCCTCATCACCATCTTCCATATGCCATCAAGAGCCCATCATAAAGGTAAGAGAAACTTTGGTACTGTATTGTAGTTAGAAAATAAACATTGTATTCAGTATAAAATGTATTTGTATGTTTTATTTTGGAGGGTGGGGAACGGATTAATTCAAATCCTTTATTTCTTATGGGAAAAAATCGCTTCGACTTACGATCCGTCTCTGGGAACGGATTAACATCGTAAGTCGAGGCCCCATTGTATGTGGAAGCTGACAGAATTACATTTCACCTTTGTAAATGCACATTAGTGACACTACGTAAAGACACATCGACACTTTATGTAGGGCATACGTAAATCTGGGTATCTATGTATTTATGTATGTAGGTTAGCTTAGCATTTTAAAGCACCGAATCACCTTCTGTGGTTGATTGTTCAATAAACCCCTGAACTATATGTTTAAACACATCTACACTCTGTCCATGGAGGACAGAAGAAAATGTATATATGCTGGTTAGCATTGTAAATGTGTGGCCACGTCTGTGGTAGAAAATAATAATAATAAAAAAAAAAAAACCCTGTGTAACTTTCCCGGTGTGCGCCGTTA
>WNGS01000278.1:71119-84019 GCA_020271785.1 Procambarus virginalis | reverse complement strand
TACACTGACTCCTGCCCTGACTCCTGCACTACACTGACTCCTGCCCTGACTCCTCCACTACACTGTCTCCTGCCCTGACTCCTGCCCTGACTCCTCCACTACACTGTCTCCTGCCCTGTCTCCTGCCCTGACTCCTGCACTACACTGTCTCCTGCCCTGACTCCTGCACTACACTGTCTCCTGCCCTGACTCTTGCACTACACTGTCTCCTGCCCTGACTCCTGCCCTGACTCCTGCACTACACTGTCTCCTGCCCTGACTCCTGCCCTTACTCCTGCACTACACTGTCTCCTGCCCTGACTCCTGCACTACACTGTCTCCTGCCCTGACTCCTGCACTACACTGTCTCCTGCCCTGACTCCTGCACTACACTGTCTCCTGCCCTGACTCCTCCACTACACTGTCTCCTGCCCTGACTCCTGCCCTGACTCCTCCACTACACTGTCTCCCTGCCCTGACTCCTCCACTACACATGTCTCCTGCCCTGACTCCTGCCCTGACTCCACTACCCTGTCTCCTGCCCTGACTCCTGCACTACACTGTCTCCTGCCCTGACTCCTGCACTACACTGTCCCCTGCCCTGACTCCTGCACTACACTGTCTCCTGCCCTGACTCCTGCACTACACTGACTCCTGCCCTGACTCCTCCCTACACTGTCTCCTGCCCTGACTCCTCCACTACACTGTCTCCTGCCCTGACTCCTGCCCTGACTCCTCCACTACACTGTCCCCTGCCCTGACTCCTCCACTACACTGTCTCCTGCCCTGACTCCTGCCCTGACTCCTCCACTACACTGTCTCCTGCCCTGACTCCTGCACTACACTGACTCCTGCCCTGACCCTCCCCTACACTGTCTCCTGCCCTGACTCCTGCACTACCTGTCTCCTGCCCTGACTCCTGCACTACACTGTCTCCTGCCCTGACTCCTGCACTACACTGTCCTCCTGCCCTGACTCCTCCACTACACTGTCTCCTGCCCTGACTCCTGCACTACACTGTCTCCTGCCCTGACTCCTGCACTACACTGTCTCCTGCCCTGACTCCTCCACTACACTGTCTCCTGCCCTGACTCCTGCCCTGACTCCTGCACTACACTGTCTCCTGCCCTGGTTGATACCTGGTTGATGGGGTTCTGGGAGTTCTTCTACTCCCCAAGCCCGGCCCGAGGCCAGGCTCGACTTGTGAGAGTTTGATCCACCAGGCTGTTGCTTGGAGCGGCCCGCAGAGCCACATACCCACCACAGCCCGCTGATCCGGGACTTCTCTTAGGAAACAGTCCAGTTTTCTCTTGAAGATGTCCACGGTTGTTCCGGCAATATTTCTTATAGTCGCTGGGAGGACGTTGAACAACCGCGGACCTCTGATGTTTATACAGTGTTCTCTGATTGTGCCTATGGTACCTCTGCTCTTCACTGGTTCAATCTTGCATTTTCTTCCATATCGTTCACTCCAGTACGTTGTTATTTTACTGTGTAGATTTGGGACCTGGCCCTCCAGTATTTTCCACGTGTATATTATTTGGTATCTCTCTCGTCTCCTTTCTAGAGAGTACATTTGGAGAGCTTTGAGACGATCCCAATAATTTAGGTGTTTTATCTCGTCTATGCGTGCCGTATATGTTCTCTGTATTCCCTCTATTTCAGCAATCTCTCCTGCTCTGAAGGGGAAGTGAGTACTGAGCAGTATTCGAGACGGGACAACACAAGTGACTTGAAGAGTACAACCATTGTGATGGGATCCCTGGATTTGAAAGTTCTCGTAATCCATCCGATCATTTTTCTGGCTGATGCGATATTTGCTAGGTTATGCTCCCTAAACGTTAGATCGTCGGACATCATTATTCCCAAATCCTTGACATGCTGTTTTTCTACTATGGGAAGATTTGATTGTGTTTTGTACCCTGTATTATGTTTCAGATCCTCATTTTTGCCGTACCTGAGTACCTGAAATTTATCACTGTTAAACATCATATCATGTCATACCATCATATCATATCATATCATACCCTGACTCCTCCACTACACTGTCTCCTGCCCTGACTCCTGCACTACACTGTCTCCTGCCCTGACTCCTGCACTACACTGTCTCCTGCCCTGACTCCTGCACTACACTGTCTCCTGCCCTGACTCCTGCACTACACTGTCCCCTTCCCTGACTCCTCCACTACACTGTCTCCTGCACTGACTCCTCCACTACACTGTCCCCTGCCCTGACTCCTCCACTACACTGTCCCCTGCCCTGACTCCTCCACTACACTGTCTCCTGCCCTGACTCCTCCACTACACTGTCTCCTGCCCTGACTCCTCCACTACACTTTCTCCTGCCCTGACTCCCCACTACACTGTCGCCTGCCCTGACTCCCCCACTACACTGTCTCCTGCCCTGACTCCCCCACTACACTGTCTCCTGCCCTGACTCCCCCACTACACTGTCTCCTGCCCTGACTCCTCCACTACACTGACTCCTGCCCTGACTCCTCCACTACACTGTCTCCTGCCCTGACTCCTGCACTACACTGTCTCCTGCCCTGACTCCTCCACTACACTGTCTCCTGCCCTGACTCCTGCACTACACTGTCTCCTGCCCTGACTCCTACACTACACTGTCTCCTGCCCTGACTCCTGCACTACACTGTCTCCTGCCCTGACTCCTGCACTACACTATCTCCTGCCCTGACTCCTGCACTACACTGTCTCCTGCCCTGACTCCTGCCCTGACTCCCCCACTACACTGTCTCCTGCCCTGACTCCTCCACTACACTGTCTCCTGCCCTGACTCCTACACTACACTGTCTCCTGCCCTGACTCCTCCACTACACTGTCCCCTGCCCTGACTCCTGCACTACACTGTCTCCTGCCCTGACTCCTGCACTACACTGTCTCCTGCCCTGACTCCTCCACTACACTGTCTCCTGCCCTGACTCCTGCCCTGACTCCTGCACTACACTGTCTCCTGCCCTGACTCCTGCACTACACTGTCTCCTGCCCGTACTCCTGCACTACACTGACTCCTGCCCTGACTCCTGCACTACACTGTCTCCTGCCCGTACTCCTGCACTACACTGACTCCTGCCCTGACTCCTCCACTACACTGTCTCCTGCCCTGACTCCTCCACTACACTGTCTCCTGCCCTGACTCCTGCCCTGACTTCTCCACTACACTGTCTCCTGCCCTGACTCCTGCACTACACTGTCTCCTGCCCTGACTCCTGCACTACACTGTCTCCTGCCCTGACTCCTGCCCTGACTCCTGCACTACACTGTCTCCTGCCCTGACTCCTGCACTACACTGTCTCCTGCCCTGACTCCTGCACTACACTGTCCCCTGCCCTGACTCCTGCACTACACTGTCTCCTGCCCTGACTCCTGCCCTGACTCCTGCACTACACTGACTCCTGCCCTGACTCCTCCACTACACTGTCTCCTGCCCTGACTCCTGCCCTGACTCCTGCACTACACTGTCTCCTGCCCTGACTCCTGCCCTGACTCCTGCACTACACTGTCCCCTGCCCTGACTCCTGCACTACACTGTCTCCTGCCCTGACTCCTGCCCTGACTCCTGCACTACACTGACTCCTGCCCTGACTCCTCCACTACACTGTCTCCTGCCCTGACTCCTGCCCTGACTCCTCCACTACACTGTCTCCTGCCCTGACTCCTGCCCTCACTCCTGCCCTGACTCCTCCACTACACTGTCTCCTGCCCTGACTCCTGCACTACACTGTCTTCTGCCCTGACTCCTGCACTACACTGTCTCCTGCCCTGACTCCTCCACTACACTGTCTCCTGCCCTGACTCCTGCACTACACTGTCTCCTGCCCTGACTCCNAGTGTTCCAGTGACTCGCTTGAGTGTTCCGTGACTCGCTTGAGTGTTCCAGTGACTCGCTTGAGTGTTCCAGTGACTCGCTTGAGTGTTCCAGTGACTCGCTTGAGTGTTCCAGTGACTCGCTTGAGTGTTCCAGTGACTCGCATGAGTGTTCCAGTGACTCGCTTGAGTGTTCCAGTGACTCGCTTGAGTGTTCCAGTGATTCGCTTGAGTGTTCCAGCGACTCGCTTGAGTGTTCCAGTGACTCGCTTGAGTGTTCCAGTGACTCGCATGAGTGTTCCAGCGACTCGCTTGAGTGTTCCAGCGACTCGCTTGAGTGTTCCAGTGACTCGCTTGAGTGTTCCAGCGACTCGCTTGAGTGTTCCAGTGACTCGCTTGAGTGTTCCAGTGACTCGCTTGAGTGTTCCAGCGACTCGCTTGAGTGTTCCAGTGACTCGCATGAGTGTTCCAGTGACTCGCTTGAGTGTTCCAGTGACTCGCATGAGTGTTCCAGTGACTCGCTTGAGTGTTCCAGTGACTCGCTTGAGTGTTCCAGTGACTCGCATGAGTGTTCCAGTGACTCGCATGAGTGTTCCAGTGACTCGCTTGAGTGTTCCAGCGACTCGCTTGAGTGTTCCAGCGACTCGCTTGAGTGTTCCAGCGACTCGCTTGAGTGTTCCAGTGACTCGCATGAGTGTTCTACTCCTCCACTACACTGACTCCTGCCCTGACTCATGCACTACACTGACTCCTGCTCTGACTCCTGCACTACACTGACTCCTGCCCTGACTCCTGCCCTACACTGTCTCCTGCCCTGACTCCTCCACTACACTGACTCCTGCTCTGACTCCTGCACTACACTGACTCCTGCCCTGACTCCTCCACTACACTGACTCCTGCCCTGACTCCTGCACTACACTGACTCCTGCTCTGACTCCTGCCCTACACTGTCTCCTGCCCTGACTCCTCCACTACACTGACTCCTGCCCTGACTCCTCCACTACACTGACTCCTGCTCTGACTCCTGCACTACACTGACTCCTGCTCTGACTCCTGCCCTACACTGTCTCCTGCCCTGACTCCTCCACTACACTGACTCCTGCCCTGACTCCTCCACTACACTGACTCCTGCTCTGACTCCTGCACTACACTGTCTCCTGCCCTGACTCCTCCATTACACTGACTCCTGCCCTGACTCCTCCACTACACTGACTCCTGCCCTGACTCCTGCACTACACTGACTCCTGCCCTGACTCCTGCACTACACTGTCTCCTGCCCTGACTCCTCCACTACACTGACTCCTGCCCTGACTCCTCCACTACACTGTCTCCTGCCCTGACTCCTCCACTACACTGTCTCCTGCCCTGACTCCTGCCCTGACTCCTCCACTACACTGTCTCCTGCCCTGACTCCTCCACTACACTGACTCCTGCACTACACTGTCTCCTGCCCTGACTCATGCACTACACTGACTCCTGCTCTGACTCCTGCCCTACACTGTCTCCTGCCCTGACTCCTCCACTACACTGACTCCTGCCCTGACTCCTCCACTACACTGACTCCTGCTCTGACTCCTGCACTACACTGACTCCTGCCCTGACTCCTCCACTACACTGACTCCTGCCCTGACTCCTGCCCTGACTCCTGCACTACACTGACTCCTGCTCTGACTCCTGCCCTACACTGTCTCCTGCCCTGACTCCTCCACTACACTGACTCCTGCCCTGACTCCTCCACTACACTGACTCCTGCTCTGACTCCTGCACTACACTGACTCCTGCTCTGACTCCTGCCCTACACTGTCTCCTGCCCTGACTCCTCCACTACACTGACTCCTGCCCTGACTCCTCCACTACACTGACTCCTGCTCTGACTCCTGCACTACACTGTCTCCTGCCCTGACTCCTCCACTACACTGACTCCTGCCCTGACTCCTCCACTACACTGACTCCTGCCCTGACTCCTGCCCTGACTCCTGCACTACACTGACTCCTGCCCTGACTCCTGCACTACACTGTCTCCTGCCCTGTTCCTCCACTACACTGACTCCTGCCCTGACTCCTCCACTACACTGTCTCCTGCCCTGACTCCTCCACTACACTGTCTCCTGCCCTGACTCCTCCACTACACTGTCTCCTGCCCTGACTCCTGCCCTGACTCCTCCACTACACTGTCTCCTGCCCTGACTCCTCCACTACACTGACTCCTGCCCTGACTCCTGCACTACACTGACTCCTGCCCTGACTCCTGCACTACACTGTCTCCTGCTCTGACTCCTCCACTACACTGACTCCTGCCCTGACTCCTCCACTACACTGACTCCTGCCCTGTTTCCTGCCCTGACTCCTCCACTACACTGTCTCCTGCCCTGATTCCTCCACTACACTGTCCCCTGCCCTGACTCCTCCACTACACTGTCTCCTGCCCTGACTCCTGCCCTGACTCCTGCACTACACTGTCTCCTGCCCTGACTCCTGCACTACACTGACTCCTGCCCTGACTCCTGCACTACACTGTCTCCTGCCCTGACTCCTCCACTACACTGTCTCCTGCCCTGACTCCTGCCCTGACTCCTCCACTACACTGTCTCCTGCCCTGACTCCTCTACTACACTGTCTCCTGCCCTGACTCCTGCCCTGACTCCTCCACTACACTGTCTCCTGCCCTGACTCCTCTACTACACTGTCTCTTGCCCTGACTCCTGCCCTGACTCCTCCACTACACTGTCTCCTGCTCTGACTCCTGCACTACACTGTCTCCTGCCCTGACTCCTCCACTACACTGACTCCTGCCCTGTTCCTCCACTACACTGACTCCTGCCCTGACTCCTCCACTACACTGTCTCCTGCCCTGACTCCTCCACTACACTGTCTCCTGCCCTGACTCCTCCACTACACTGTCTCCTGCCCTGACTCCTGCCCTGACTCCTCCACTACACTGTCTCCTGCCCTGACTCCTCCACTACACTGACTCCTGCCCTGACTCCTGCACTACACTGACTCCTGCCCTGACTCCTGCACTACACTGTCTCCTGCTCTGACTCCTCCACTACACTGACTCCTGCCCTGACTCCTCCACTACACTGACTCCTGCCCTGTTTCCTGCCCTGACTCCTCCACTACACTGTCTCCTGCCCTGATTCCTCCACTACACTGTCCCCTGCCCTGACTCCTCCACTACACTGTCTCCTGCCCTGACTCCTGCCCTGACTCCTGCACTACACTGTCTCCTGCCCTGACTCCTGCACTACACTGACTCCTGCCCTGACTCCTGCACTACACTGTCTCCTGCCCTGACTCCTCCACTACACTGTCTCCTGCCCTGACTCCTGCCCTGACTCCTCCACTACACTGTCTCCTGCCCTGACTCCTCTACTACACTGTCTCCTGCCCTGACTCCTGCCCTGACTCCTCCACTACACTGTCTCCTGCCCTGACTCCTCTACTACACTGTCTCTTGCCCTGACTCCTGCCCTGACTCCTCCACTACACTGTCTCCTGCCCTGACTCCTGCACTACACTGTCTCCTGCCCTGACTCCTGCACTACACTGTCTCCTGCCCTGACTCCTGCACTACACTGTCTCCTGCCCTGACTCCTCCACTACACTGTCTCCTGCCCTGACTTCGGCCCTGACTCCTCCACTACACTGTCTCCTGCCCTGACTCCTCCACTACACTGTCTCCTGCCCTGACTCCTCCACTACACTGTCTCCTGCCCTGATTCCTGCCCTGACTCCTCCACTACACTGTCCCCTGCCCTGACTCCTCCACTACACTGTCTCCTGCCCTGTCTCCTGCCCTGACTCCTCCACTACACTGTCCCCTGCCCTGACTCCTGCCCTGAATCCTCCACTACACTGTCTCCTGCCCTGACTCCTGCACTACACTGTCTCCTGCCCTGTCCCCTGCCCTGACTCCTGCACTACACTGTCCCCTGCCCTGACTCCTGCACTACACTGTCCCCTGTCCTGACTCCTGCCCTGACTCCTCCACTACACTGTCCCCTGCCCTGTCTCCTGCCCTGACTCCTGCACTACACTGTCTCCTGCCCTGACTCCTCCACTACAGTGACTCCTGCCCTGACTCCTCCACTACACTGTCTCCTGCCCTGACTCCTGCACTACACTGTCTCCTCCCATGACTCCTGCACTACACTGTCTCCTCCCCTGACTCCTGCACTACACTGTCTCCTGCCCTGACTCCTGCACTACACTGTCCCCTGCCCTGTCTCCTGCCCTGACTCCTCCACTAGACTGTCCCCTGCCCTGACTCCTCCACTACACTGTCTCCTGCCCTGACTCCTGCACTACACTGTCTCCTGCCCTGACTCCTGCACTACACTGTCTCCTGCCCTGACTCCTGCCCTGACTCCTGCACTACACTGTCTCCTGCCCTGACTCCTGCACTACACTGTCCCCTGCCCTGACTCCTGCACTACACTGTCTCCTGCCCTGACTCCTGCACTACACTGTCTCCTGCCCTGACTCCTGCCCTGACTCCTGCACTACACTGTCTCCTGCCCTGACTTCTGCACTACACTGTCCCCTGCCCTGACTCCTGCACTACACTGTCTCCTGCCCTGACTCCTCCACTACACTGTCTCCTGCCCTGACTCCTCCACTACACTGTCTCCTGCCCTGACTCCTGCACTACACTGTCTCCTGCCCTGACTCCTCCACTACACTGTCTCCTGCCCTGACTCCTCCACTAAACTGTCTCCTGCCCTGACTCCTCCACTACACTGTCTCCTGCCCTGACTCCTGCCCTGACTCCTGCACTACACTGTCTCCTGCCCTGATCCTGCACTACACTGTCTCCTGCCCTGACTCCTGCCCTGACTCCTGCACTACACTGTCTCCTGCCCTGACTCCTGCACTACACTGTCTCCTGCCCTGACTCCTGCACTACACTGTCTCCTGCCCTGACTCCTGCACTACACTGTCTCCTGCCCTGACTCCTGCACTACACTGTCTCCTGCCCTGACTCCTCCACTACACTGTCTCCTGCCCTGACTCCTGCCCTGACTCCTCCACTACAGTGTCCCCTGCCCTGACTCCTCCACTACACTGTCTCCTGCCCTGACTCCTGCCCTGACTCCTCCACTACATTGTCCCCTGCCCTGACTCCTGCACTACACTGTCTCCTGCCCTGACTCCTGCACTACACTGTCTTCTGCCCTGACTCCTGCACTACACTGTCTCTTGCCCTGACTCCTGCCCTGACTCCTGCACTACACTGACTCCTGCCCTGACTCCTCCACTACACTGACTCCTGCCCTGACTCCTCCACTACACTGTCTTCTGCCCTGACTCCTGCACTACACTGTCTCCTGCCCTGACTCCTGCCCTGACTCCTGCACTACACTGACTCCTGCCCTGACTCCTCCACTACACTGTCTCCTGCCCTGACTCCTCCACTACACTGTCTCCTGCCCTGACTCCTGCACTACACTGACTCCTGCCCTGACTCCTGCACTACACTGTCTCCTGCCCTGACTCCTGCCCTGACTCCTCCACTACACTGTCTCCTGCCCTGACTCCTCCACTACACTGTCTCCTGCCCTGACTCCTCCACTACACTGTCTCCTGCCCTGACTCCTCCACTACACTGTCTCCTGCCCTGACTCCTGCCCTGACTCCTCCACTACACTGTCTCCTGCCCTGACTCCTGCCCTGACTCCTGCCCTGACTCCTCCACTACACTGTCTCCTGCCCTGACTCCTGCACTACACTGACTCCTGCCCTGACTCCTGCACTACACTGTCTCCTGCCCTGACTCCTGCCCTGACTCCTCCACTACACTGTCTCCTGCCCTGACTCCTCCACTACACTGTCTCCTGCCCTGACTCCTCCACTACACTGTCTCCTGCCCTGACTCCTCCACTACACTGTCTCCTGCCCTGACTCCTGCCCTGACTCCTGCCCTGACTCCTCCACTACACTGTCTCCTGCCCTGACTCCTGCCCTGACTCCAGCACTTCACTGTCTCATGCCCTGACTCCTCCACTACACTCTCTCCTGCCCTGACTCCTACACTACACTGTCTCCTACCCTGACTCTTCCACTACACTGTCCCCTGCCCTGACTCCTGCACTACACTGTCTCCTGCCCTGACTCCTGCCCTGACTCCTCCACTACACTGTCTCCTGCCCTGACTCCTGCCCTGACTCCTGCCCTGACTCTTGCACTACACTGTCTCCTGCCCTGACTCCTGCCCTGACTCCTCCACTACACTGTCTCCTGCCCTGACTCCTGCACTACACTGTCTCCTGCCCTGACTCCTCCACTACACTGTCTCCTGCCCTGACTCCTGCCTTGACTCCTGCCCTGACTCCTCCACTACACTGTCTCCTGCCCTGACTCCTGCCCTGACTCCTGCCCTGACTCTTGCACTACACTGTCTCCTGCCCTGACTCCTGCACTACACTGTCTCCTGCCCTGACTCCTCCACTACACTGTCTCCTGCCCTGACTCCTGCACTACACTGTCTCCTGCCCTGACTCCTCCACTACACTGTCTCCTGCCCTGACTCCTGCCCTGACTCCTGCACTACACTGTCTCCTGCCCTGACTCCTCCACTACACTGTCTCCTGCCCTGACTCCTCCACTACACTGTCTCCTGCCCTGACTCCTGCCCTGACTCCTCCACTACACTGTCTCCTGCCCTGACTCCTGCCCTGACTCCTGCCCTGACTCCTCCACTACACTGTCTCCTGCTCTGACTCCTGCCCTGACTCCTGCACTACACTGTCTCATGCCCTGACTCCTCCACTACACTGTCTCCTGCCCTGACTCCTACACTACACTGTCTCCTGCCCTGTCTCCTCCACTACACTGTCCCCTGCCCTGACTCCTGCACTACACTGTCTCCTGCCCTGACTCCTGCTCTGACTCCTCCACTACACTGTCTCCTGCCCTGACTCCTGCCCTGACTCCTGCCCTGACTCTTGCACTACACTGTCTCCTGCCCTGACTCCTGCCCTGACTCCTCCACTACACTGTCTCCTGCCCTGACTCCTGCACTACACTGTCTCCTGCCCTGACTCCTCCACTACACTGTCTCCTGCCCTGACTCCTGCCTTGACTCCTGCCCTGACTCCTCCACTACACTGTCTCCTGCCCTGACTCCTGCCCTGACTCCTGCCCTGACTCCTGCCCTGACTCTTGCACTACACTGTCTCCTGCCCTGACTCCTGCACTACACTGACTCCTGCACTGACTCCTCCACTACACTGTCTCCTGCCCTGACTCCTGCCCTGACTCCTGCCCTGACTCCTCCACTACACTGTCTCCTGCCCTGTCTCCTGCCCTGACTCCTGCCCTGACTCCTGCCCTGACTCCTGCATTACACTGTCTCCTGCCCTGACTCCTGCACTACACTGTCTCCTGCCCTGACTCCTGCACTACACTGTCTCCTGCCCTGACTCCTGCCCTGACTCCTGCACTACACTGTCTCCTGCCCTGACTCCTGCACTTCACTGTCTCCTGCCCTGACTCCTGCCCTGACTCCTGCACTACACTGTCTCCTGCCCTGACTCCTGCACTACACTGTCTCCTGCCCTGACTCCTGCCCTGACTCCTGCACTACACTGTCTCCTGCCCTGACTCCTGCCCTGACTCCTGCACTACACTGTCTCCTGCCCTGACTCCTCCACTACACTGTCTCCTGCCCTGACTCCTCCACTACACTGTCTCCTGCCCTGACTCCTTCACTACACTGTCTCCTGCCCTGACTCCTGCACTACACTGTCTCCTGCCCTGACTCCTCCACTACACTGTCTCCTGCCCTGACTCCTGCACTACACTGTCTCCTGCCCTGACTCCTCCACTACACTGTCTCCTGCTCTGACTCCTGCCCTGACTCCTGCACTACACTGTCTCCTGCCGTGACTCCTCCACTACACTGTCTCCTGCCCTGACTCCTCCACTACACTGTCTCCTGCCCTGACTCCTGCCCTGACTCCTCCACTACACTGTCTCCTGCCCTGACTCCTGCCCTGACTCCTCCACTACACTGTCTCCTGCTCTGACTCCTGCCCTGACTCCTGCACTACACTGTCTCATGCCCTGACTCCTCCACTACACTGTCTCCTGCCCTGACTCCTACACTACACTGTCTCCTGCCCTGTCTCCTCCACTACACTGTCCCCTGCCCTGACTCCTGCACTACACTGTCTCCTGCCCTGACTCCTGCCCTGACTCCTCCACTACACTGTCTCCTGCCCTGACTCCTGCCCTGACTCCTGCCCTGACTCTTGCACTACACTGTCTCCTGCCCTGACTCCTGCCCTGACTCCTCCACTACACTGTCTCCTGCCCTGACTCCTGCACTACACTGTCTCCTGCCCTGACTCCTCCACTACACTGTCTCCTGCCCTGACTCCTGCCTTGACTCCTGCCCTGACTCCTCCACTACACTGTCTCCTGCCCTGACTCCTGCCCTGACTCCTGCCCTGACTCCTGCCCTGACTCTTGCACTACACTGTCTCCTGCCCTGACTCCTGCACTACACTGACTCCTGCACTGACTCCTCCACTACACTGTCTCCTGCCCTGACTCCTGCCCTGACTCCTGCCCTGACTCCTCCACTACACTGTCTCCTGCCCTGTCTCCTGCCCTGACTCCTGCCCTGACTCCTGCATTACACTGTCTCCTGCCCTGACTCCTGCACTACACTGTCTCCTGCCCTGACTCCTGCACTACACTGTCTCCTGCCCTGACTCCTGCCCTGACTCCTGCACTACACTGTCTCCTGCCCTGACTCCTGCACTTCACTGTCTCCTGCCCTGACTCCTGCCCTGACTCCTGCACTACACTGTCTCCTGCCCTGACTCCTGCACTACACTGTCTCCTGCCCTGACTCCTGCCCTGACTCCTGCACTACACTGTCTCCTGCCCTGACTCCTGCCCTGACTCCTGCACTACACTGTCTCCTGCCCTGACTCCTCCACTACACTGTCTCCTGCCCTGACTCCTCCACTACACTGTCTCCTGCCCTGACTCCTCCACTACACTGTCTCTGCCCTGACTCCTGCACTACACTGTCTCCTGCCCTGACTCCTCCACTACACTGTCTCCTGCCCTGACTCCTGC
>WNGS01000278.1:44809-57207 GCA_020271785.1 Procambarus virginalis | reverse complement strand
GATGGAGCCTGAGATGCCAAGTGCTTGAAGCTTCACTACTAATCCAGAGTGCCAGACCTGATCACAGGCTCCTGCTGTGTCTAGAGCAACAACACAGCTGATGCTGGACTCATCCAGTGACTGATGCCACTTAGTAGATTTAGCAAGAGATCAGCAGCAGATCGGCCTTTTCTAAAACCGTACTGTTAATCACGTATTAGCCGATGATGATCAACAAATGTTATCATTTGCTGAGCAATTAACGATTCTATGATCTTGCCAGTAATGGAAAGCAGTGACACTGGTCTGTAGTTACCAACTACTGAGCGGCTCTTCTTTTTGTCCACTGGAACAACGTCTGCCTTCTTCCATAAGGAGGGCCACCTTCCTTGAGCCAGGCAGAGTTGGAAGAGGCGCGTGAGAGGTGGAGCCAACAGGTCAGCGCAGCACCGTAGTAGTCTTGGACTGACCTTATCTGGCCCCACAGCTTTGCTTGTGTCTAGCGTGTTAAGGAGATGGAGAACTTCAGTCTGATTTATAACCACTTCAGTCAACCTAGACACATTGCATGGGGCAAGATGTGGAGGCTGACGTTCAGGATCAGGGACCTGCATCTTGGCAGCAAAGTGGTTTGCCAGTAGATCAGCCTTCTCCTGATTGCTGGTTGCCACAGTACCATCTTCTCTGTTTATAGGTGGACTGTGTCCTCAGACGAGTATCCCTGCCGATCCTTCACCAGGGACCACCAGACCTTGGATCTAACACTTCCAGATGCAAGTTTTCTTCGAGTTTGGGATTCCCATCTGGATTTAGCCCACTTTGAACTTCTTTCATTATTCGACAAGATTGTCTATGAATGTTTCTGTTATGAACCGAGGGATGCCGTTTAAATCTCCTCCAGACCTTGTCTGTGGCCTCAGCTCAGCTGCAGCGATATCCACCCCAGACTGATCAGTGGGCTTGGTCACATACTGCCGGTGAGGGATATGCCTATACTGGAGGTTCAGTATATGACTGGTGAAAGCGTTTACTTGGCTAGTCACGTCCCCCTGGAGCAAGGCATTCCAATCAGTTACTTCAAGCTCTGAACGTAGGGCTGGCCAGTTCCCTCTGTCCCAAAGCCAGGTAGTACGAACAGATTCTTCACCTCGATCTGTCGGGATAGCCAGTGTAGTAAAGACAGCCTGCAGGTGGTCTGAAGAAACAACATATCCCAGAGGTCTGCAGTGAACAATACTTGCAGGAAGGTCAGTTACGACAGGATCGAGGGACGAGCCTGACATGTGGGTGAGAATGTTCACAAAATGTTCAAGGTTGATCACTGCCAAGAGTTCATCAAAATCCATCTGTATAAGATACTGGTTGAGGTCACCAACTATTATAATGTGGTGAGAGTTGTGCTGCATTAGCAGGGAGTCCATCAGGTTGTCCTTCAGGAAGTTGACTGGGGAAGCACTCTGCCATTGAGGTACATTGCACATATTGGACATAGACAAGGACACAATCTATAGCACGGTATCATCCTTTGCTATATCCATCCACTAGGATTGTTATTAGAGTAGACAAAATAGAGAGCACAGCGAACCTCCAATCAGATGTAGATCAGGTCTTTCAGAAAATAATATGCTATTTAATGAAGATTAAGTTTCAGCTCATGCGCTACGGCAAAAATTAAAATATATAACAGCAAAAACCACATACAAAACGCAGCCAACTCATAACATGGAACGAAAAGGTAATGAAAGCATTTGTGTGAACTCATGTCGGAAGACTTTACCTTTAAAGAACACAATAAAGTAGCCGTCAAATCTCCTAGAAAAATGACAGGTTTGATAACAAGAACTTCTCAAGCGAGAGATGCTATTCTAATGATGATGATAATCTTCAAGATGCTAGTGCTCTCTAGAGTGGAATACTCTGTAAAATATATACTCAGTGAAAAGTAAAATATCTAAACTATAGGGACCGAATAAAATGGCTAAATCTATATTCTCTTGAGCGCAGGCGGGAGAGATACATAATAATTTACATGTGGAAAATAGTAGAGGGGTTGGTCCCAAACCTGCACACAGAAATAACACCACATGAGACCATGAGGCATGGCAGGATGTGCAGAATACCCCCGTTGAAGAGCAGAGGTGCAACAGGTACTCTGAGAGAGAACTCTATCAACATCAGAGGCCCGAGACTGTTCAACACGCTTCTACTACACATAAGGGGCATAAGTGGCCTATGCCTCACAGTGTTCAAGAGAGAACTTGATAAGCACCTCCAAAGAATACCTGATCAACCAGCCTGTTACTCATTCGTCAGGCTGTGAGTAGCTGCGTCCATCAGCCTGGTTGACCAGTCTAGCAACTAGGAGACCTGGTCGACGCCCGGGCCGCGGGGACGCTAAGCCCTCAAACCAACACACGGTAACCACATGGTACAGGAGAATTAAGGTACATGGATTTATGCAAATTTTGAAGAACATAATTTCCTTCGCTCCAGATGTTCCACTAGCTTTTTTCGCACAATCTTCTCCATCAGCTTGCATGGTATGCAGGTTACGGACACTGGCCTGTAGTTCAGTGTCTCCTGTCTAACCTCCTTCTTGTATATCGGGACTACATTAGCAGTCTTCCAAATTTTTGGCAGTTCCTCTGTTACCAGTGATTTGTTATTCACTATGGAGAGTGGCAGGCAAGGTGCTTCTGCTCCTTCCTTTAGTATCCATGGCGATATTCCATCTGGGCCTATAGCCTTTGTCACATCCAAAACCTTACATACCCACTGGTAATCTCAAACTCCTCTAGTGGTACTTAGTTAACTAATCCCTCTCTTATCTCTGGAACTTTTACTTGCTCTAAAGTAAAGACCTCCTGGAATTTCTTATTCAGTTCCTCGCACACTTCCTTTTCGTTTGAAGTGAATCTGTCTGCCCCTATCCTCAGTTTCATTACTTGTTCCTTCACTCTTATTTTTCTCCTGATGAGGTTGTGCAGCAATTTAGGTTGAGTCTTTGCCTTGCTTGCGATGTCGTTTTCGTATTGCCCTTCTGCCTCTCTTCTCATGCTGACGTATTTATTCCTTGCACTCTGGTATCTTTCTCTGCTCTCAAATGCCCTGTTATTTCTATAGTTTCTCCATGCCCTTTTACTTTGCTGCTTAGCTAGCTTACGACTCTGATTAAACCATGGGTTTCTCATCTGCATTTATTTTTTTTTCCTTTTGGACTGAGACAAACTTGTCTACTGCTTCCTTGCACTTCTGCGTGATGTAGTCCATCATGTCTTGGGCCGTCTTTCTCCTAAGCTCTGTTTCCCATGTTAAATCTGTTAGGAATTTCCTTATCTCCTCATAGTTTCCCTGTCGGAATGGCAGTCTTTTGTTTTCAGTACCCTCCTCGAGTTCAATAACCCTTCTTCAATCAGGTACTCAAACACCAGAGTACTGTGGTCGCTCATTCCTACTTGGGCCTTTAAGTCAATTTCCCTTATGTCGGAGTCGTTCAGAACGAAGACTAGGTCGAGTCTCGCTGGTTCATCGTTTCCTCTCATCCTAGTGGGCTCCCTGACATGTTGGCTTAGTAAGTTTCTTGTCGCCACGTAAAATAGGCAGTTTAAACATTTTTATTTTTCCTCTATTTTGTCTACTTCATATCTTTTTCTTACACATGCACATCCCCAGGAAGCAGTCCGTAACAGCTGTCTAACTCCAAGGTAACTATTTACTGCTAGGTGAACAGCTGCATCAGGGTGAAAGAAACTTTGTTCATTTATTTCTACCTCCTCCGGGGATCGAACCCCATTCCTTTAGGGCTACAACCCCCAAGCGCTGTCCACTCAGCCGCGCGGCCCCCTGTGTATTTACACAGGGGGCCTAGTTCTTGTGTTCACCTAGTTGTGCTTGCGGGGGTTGAGCTCTGGTCTTTCGGCCCGCCTCTCGACTGTCAATCAACTGTTATTAACTACTTTTTTTTCTACGCCACACACACACACACCCCAGGAAGCAGCCCGTGACAGCTGACTAACTCCCAGGTACCTATTTACTGCTAGGTAACTAGAGCATCAGGGTGAAAGAAGCTTTGCCCATTGTTTCTCACCGGCGCCGGGAATCGAATCCGGGACCACAAGATCACGCGTCCAGCGTGCTGTCCAGTCAGCCACCGGTCCCTGTTGTGTGTACTCACCTATTTGTACTCACCAATTTGTGCTTGCGGGGGTTGAGCTTTGTCTCTTTGGCGCCGCCTCTCAACTCAATCAACTGGTGTACAGATTCCTGAGCCTACTGGGCTCTATCATATCTACATTTGAAACTGTGTATGGAGTCAGCCTCCACCACATCACTGCCTAATGCATTCCATACGTTAACTACTCTGACACTGAAAAAATTCTTTCTAACGTCCCTGTGGCTCATGTGGGTACTAAGTTTCCACCTTTTTCCCCCTTGTTCGTGTCCCACCCGTGTGCTTGCACCACCTGCTCCTTAAGTGCATTCCATTTGTCCACTACTCTCGTAACTCTCACCAATGTATCACAAGTGGTAACTCTCACCAATGTATCACAAGCGGTAACTCTCACCATTGTATGGCAAGTACTCACCTAATTGTGCTTGTGGGGGTTGAGCTTTGGCTCGTTGGTCCCGCCTCTCTACCGTCAATCAACTGGTGTACAGGTTCCTGAGCCTATTGGGCTCTATCATATCTACATTTGACACTGTGTATGGAGTCAGCCTCCACCACATCACTTCCTAGTGCATTCCATTTATTAACTACTCTGACACTGAAAATTATTCTTTCTAACGTCTCTGTGGCTCATCTGGGTACTAAGTTTCCACCTGTGTCCCCTTGTTCGTGTCCCACCCGTGCTGAAGAGTTTGTCTTTGTCCACCCTGTCAATTCCCCTGAGAATTTTGTAGGTGGTTATCATGTCTCTGCTTACTCTTCTGTTTTCCAGGGATGTGAGGTTCAGCTCCTTTAGCCTTTCCTCGTAGCTCATTCCTCTCAGTTCCGGGACGAGCCTGGTGGCATATCACTGAATCTTCTCTAACTTTGTCTTGTGTTTAACTAGGTATGGACTCCAGGCCGGAGCTGCATACTCCAGGATTGGTCTTACATAAGTGGTATACAGGGTTCTGAAAGATTCCTTACACAAGTTTCTAAAGGCAGTTCTTATGTTAGCCAGTCTATCATATGCCGCTGATGATATTCTTTTGATGTGGGCCTCTGGGGACAGGTTCGGTGTGATATCAACCCACAAATCTTTCTCTCTATTTAACTCTTGCAGGATTTCACCTCCCAGATGATACCTTGTGTTCAGCCTCCTACTCTCTTCGGCTAATTTCATCACATAACACTTTCCTGAGTTGAACTCTAGCAGCCATTTTCTAGACCATTCCTCCAGTTTATCCAGGTCAACCTGTCGTCTCTGTCTATCTTCATCCGTCTTGATTCTTCTCATAATTTTTGCATCATCAGCAAACATTGAGAGGAATGAGTGTATACCCTCGGAAGTTCGTTTGCATATATTAGAAACAGGATGGGTCCAAGTACTGAGCCCTGTGGGACTCCGCTGGTGACATCTCGCCACTCTGATATCCCCCCCTCACCGTTACTCGCTGTTTCCTGTTGCTTAAGTACTCCCTTATCCACTAGAGCTCCTTCCTTTTTACTCCTGCCTGTTGCTCCAACTTTTTTAACAGCCTTTTATGGGGTACTGTGTCAAAGACTTTCTGGCAGTCCAGGAAAATGCACCCTTCTCTTTCCTGCCTAATTTTTGTTGCCTGGTCATAAAATTCTATTAAACCTGCGTGGCACGATTTACCATCCCTGAACCCATGTTGGTGGTGCGTTACAAAGTTATTTCCCTCCAGATGCTCTACGAGCCTTTTCCTCACGATCTTCTCCATCACCTTGCATGGTATACAAGTTAAAGAAACTGGCCTGTAGTTCAGTCCTCTTTCCTCTCACCCTTCTTGTATATTGGGACCACGTTAGCTGTCTTCCAACTTTCTGGTAAGTCTCCTGTTTCCAGTGACCTGTTATACACCATAGAGAGTGGCACACTTAGTGCTTCTGCACCTTCCTTTAGTATCCATAGTGAGATTTTGTCAGGCCTAAACAACCTTTGTCCCAACCAGCTCCAGCAGACACCTTTTGACCTCATCACTGGTGAGGTCAAATTCCTCCAAGGTTGCTTGGTTTGCCGCCTCCTCATTTAGTGCAGGGGCTTCTCCTTGTTCTATTGTGAAGACCTCCTGGAATCTCTTGTTGAGATCTTCACACACCTCCTTGTCATTCTCTATGTATCTGTTCTCCCCTTTTTGCAGCTTCATCACTTGTTCCTTCACTGCAGTTTTCCTCCTGATGTGGCTGTGGAGCAGTTATGGTTGGGTCTTGGCTTTACTCGCTATGTCATTTTCATTTCAGGCCCTCTGGTATCTCTCCCTGCTCTCTGGTGTTCTGTTTTTTCTGTAGTTTCTCCGTGTTCTTTTACTCAGTTGTTTCGCTACCTTGTATTCCTGGTTGAAGCATGGGTTTTTCTGTTTTTTCGTGTTTCTCCTTTTGGACGGGAATAAACCTGTCTGCAGCTTCCTGGCACTTCTGGGTGACAAAATTCATCATGACCTGCACATTCTTGTCTCTAAGTTCTGTTTCCCCTGAGTAAGTTCCTCATCTCGTCATATTTTCCTCTTCGGTAATTCAGTTTTTTTCCCTCCACTCCCATCCTTGGATAGGTTATCCCTACCTCCACCAAGTACTCAAAGGTCAGTACACTGTGGTCGCTCATTCCTATGGGGGCTTCAACTTTGACTTCCCTTATTTCTGACTCATTCAGGGTGAATATCAAGTCGAGTCTAGCTGGTTCATCATTGCCTCTCACTCTTGTGGGTTCCTTGACATGCTGGCTCAGAAGGTTCTTTGTTGCCACTTCCAAGAGTTTAGCTCCACGTATCTGCACCACCATGTGGGTTCCCATTCTCCCAGTCTATCTTTCCATGGTTGAAATCGCTCATGATTAAGAGTCTTGAGCCATTCCTGCAGGCAACTGAAGCTGCTCTCTCTATTATATTAATGGTTGCCATGTTGTTTCTATCAAACTCCTGTCTAGGTCTTCTGTCATTTAGGGGAGGGTTGTAAATGACTGCCACTATTATCTTAGGTCCACCCATTGTTATAGATCCTGTTCCTGTAAACTTGGGTATGGGGTGTGGGCCGGTCTTGGAGCGAGACATGAACCCAGCGATAGGTGATGTAAATGGGGATTTCGATGTAGATTCAATTTATAACGTATTTAAGAATATTCTAAACAAAGCACAGGAACGTAGTATACCACACAAATTGAATAGATCGATTACTAATGACCCAAAGTGGATAACAAAGAATTTGAAGAATCTTACAGGTAAAAAGAGAGCTTGGTACAAAAGGATTAAAAATGGGGAGGTCACTTTAGAACAGGAATTCGTTCAACTGGTTAAAAATGTTAAAAAAGAGATAAGGAAAGCAAAAAGAAACTATGAAGTTCGTATAGCAGGGCAAGCAAAGACAAATCCTAAAGGGTTTTTTCAGTTATATCGAACTAAGACTAGGGAAAGGATAGGTCCATTAAAACTGAGACGGGTCAAATAACAGATAGTGATGAAGAGATGAGTAGTATTTTTAATAAATATTTTGTGTCTGTATTTACTAAAGAGGAACTTAACAATATGCCTTCAACCGAACAAGTCTATGTGGGTGGGGACGAGGACAGGTTGACGAGTTTAGNATGATAAGAAATTCCTAACAGACATAGCATGGGAAACAGAGCTCAGGGAAAAGACGGCCCAAGATATGATGGACTACATCACGCAGAAGTGCAAGGACGCAGCAAACAAGTTTGTCCCAGTCCAAAAGGAAAACAGTGAAATGAAGATGAGAAACCCATGGTTTAATCAGAGATGTAGGCTAGCTAAGCAGCAAAGTAAAGGGCATGGAGAAACTATAGGAATAACAGGACACTGGAGAGCAGAGAAAGATACCAGAATGCCAGGAATGAATATGTCAGGATGAGAAGAGAGGCAGAAAGACAATACGAAAATGACATCGCAAGCAAGGCAAAGACTCAGCCTAAATTGCTGCATAGCCACATCAGGAGAAAAACAACAGTAAAGGAACAGGTTATGAAATTAAGGATAGGGGCAGAAGGATTCACTACAAACGACAAGGAAGTGTGTGAGGAACTGAATAAGAAATTCCAGGAGGTCTTCACCTTAGAGCAAGGAGAAATCCCAGAGATAAGAGAGGGAATAGCTAACCAGGAACCACTGGAAGAGTTTGAGATTACCAGCGGGAAGTAAGGAAGTGTTTACTAGAGTTGGATGTGACAAAGGCTATAGGCCCAGATGGAATCTCCCCTTGGATACTAAAGGAAGGAGCAGAAGAACTGTGCCTACCACTCTCCATAGTGTATAACAAATCACTGGCAACAGGGGAACTGCCAGAAATTTGGAAAGCAGCTAACGTAGTCCCGATATACAAGAAAGGGGATAGACAGGAGGCACTGAATTACAGGCCAGTGTCCCTAACCTGCATACCATGCAAGCTGATGGAGAAGATTGTGCGAAGAAAGCTAGTGGAGCATCTGGAGCGAAGAACTTTGTAACACAGCATCAACATGGGTTCAGGGATGGCAGGTCCTGCCTCACAGGGTACTTGAATTCTACGACAAGGCAACAAAAATAAGGCAAGAAAGAGAAGGGTGGGCAGACTGCATATTTTGGATTGTCAGAAAGCCTTTGATACAGTGCCACACAAGAGGCTAGTGAAAAAGCTGGAGATGCAGGCTGGAGTGAAAGGGAAGGTACTCCATTGGATAAAGGAGTACCTAAGCAACAGGAGACAACGAGTCAGTGTGAGGGGTGAGGTCTCAGATTGGCGAGACGCGACGAGTGGAGTCCCGCAGGGGTCAGTCCTTGGACCTATACTGTTTCTGATATATGTAAATGATCTCCCAGAGGGTATAGAATCGTTTCTCTCAATGTTTGCCGATGATGCAAAAATTATGAGGAGGAATTGAAACCGAGGACGATAGTAGGAGGCTACAAGACGACCTAGACAGACTGAGTGAATGGTCCAACAAATGGCTGTTGAAGTTCAACCCGAGAAAATGCAAAGTAATGAAACTAGGCAGTGGAAACAGGAGGCCAGACACAGGATACAGAATAGGAGATGAAGTACTTAATGAAACGGACAGAGAGAAAGATCTAGGAGTTGATATTACACCAAACCTGTCTCCTGAAGCCACATAAAATAATAACGTCTGCGGCATATGCGAGGCTGGCTAACATCAGAACAGCGTTCAGGAACCTGTGTAAGGAATCATTCAGAATCTTGTACACCACATATGTAAGACCAATCCTGGAGTATGCGGCCCCAGCATGGAGCCCGTACCTTGTCAAGCACAAGACGAAGCTGGGATAAGTCCAAAGGTATGCCACTAGACTAGTCCCAGAACTAAGAGGCATGAGTTACGAGGAAAGGCTGCAGGAAATGGACCTTACGACACTGGAAGACAGAAGAGTAAGGGGAGACATGACCACAACCTACAAAATCCTCAGAGGAAATCGACTGGGTAAACAAGGATAAACTATTCAACACTGGTGGGACGTGAACAAGGGGACACAGGTAGAAACTGAGTACCCACATGAGCCACAGAGACGTTAGAAGGATCTTTGTCAGTGTCAGAGTAGTTAACGGATGGAATGCATTAGGCAGTGATGTGGTGGAGGCTGACTCCATACACAGTTTCAAATTTAGATATGATAGAGCCCAGTAGGCTCAGGAATCTGTACACCAGTTGATTGACAGTTTAGAGGCGGGACCAAAGAGGCCAAAGCTCAACCCCGCAAGTACAAATAGGTGAGTACACACACTGCTTGGTCAGAGTATACACAACTAGATGTGATAGTGAAGATCATAAATAACAGTGAATAGGATAGTGAAGAAGTGATTCTAAACGAATAACATTAGATATATCGGTGCTAAGGGGAACAAGAAGCAGAGTACTGGTGATATATAGCGACAAGTTGGAGGGACCTACGCCTGGCAGCGGCGTGGATGTAGACCAGAGACCTACGAGGAGTAAACAAGACTGTCAACAGTACTTTTAACACCTGTTTGTGCTGTGGGAAGTTTTGAATTGGCGGTAAGTAAAGGCCTCACAAAAGTCAGTCAAACTGTGTACAGTGTTATTGCATTTAATAGTTTGTCTTAGATATAAGTTAACAAACAGAAACGAACCTCAAGGGAAATATTCGGCTCATGTGGGAACTAGTTTGTGGCACCCAAGTGTGAAAAAAGCACTATGCCCTGCACCGAGGCCACCAGCCCCCCTTCTCTCAACCCCTCCCATCATAGCACCAACAGAACACACACAGCCTTTCAACCATAGGGCCCCACCCTCCCACCCTCCCACTCTAATCCGCCCCACACACCCTCACCATCCCCTCCCTCTCTCCCTCCTCCCCCCATACACACAGACACACACCCTCTCTCTCTCCCTCTGTTACGACCACTATGGGTCACAACCGGGTTCTTTGGTGGTAGAACCAAAATTATAGTATCTGACCCCAATTAGGTAGTACGCTTTCAAGAAAATGGCTATGTAGAGCATAAAAAAAGAAGGGATGAACAAAACACTGTTCCTTTCGTCAATGTATTAAATATCTTTCCACCACCATTAAGTATATATATGTACACCGTCACCATAAATAATATATAAAGAACAGATATACTATTACTACACCAATGTACAATCCTTTAGCTCAGGATATCAAACGTGCTCACGTGCAGAGTTCATCAATCCCCAGTATTTTTTCACTGTCCAGTAGCGTATCCAACCTTACTGGGAGAACACCGGCCAGTTCACCTATACGTGGACCAGCCCACTGACAGTGTCATGAGGTGCCTGTACCCCAACAACCGCTCTCCAGGTTCTCGCTGGCAGAGTACCTCAGTCACACGCTGAGCGGGGTCACAAAACAATACAGAGGTAGCGATCCCCTGGCAGCAGTCTTTAGCGCCCAGCTAGCAGCACTACTCAACATGCACGTCCCTGTCGTCAGTTTCTCCCCTAAGCCAGTCCCAAAGGTACCCCGATCTTTTTCAACACTAAAGCACTAGCAGCTACCACACTGCTTCATCGATGCGGCTTACTTGGATGTTTCCAGGACCATGTAGGGAGACTGTGGACTGCCCAAGATGAACTGCTCTCTCCAGTACCGCTGCCTGCAGACGTCACCACTGTGGACACAAAACGTCATCAATGACCTAGCCGATACTGGTGAAACTAGGAAATACCACTAACCCACTGGGGAGTTACTTTGTGCTCTGTAGCACACACTAGGTGGCGCTGGTGTTGATGCGTCACCTCACCAGAGGTCACTCACAACGACCCCTCTGGCTGACCAAGGCAGGAATCTTTAGCCATTTGCCTAACCACACCACTCGATAACCACCACCAGATGGCATTGTCCGTATTACGTACTATTCCCGTGGAGTTTGGGTGCGGACTCTTAGATGGCGCTGGAACTGCCACTCTACCCCCTGACAAGGGTGATGAGTCCGTAACACCCCCCCCCCTCTCTCTCTCTCTCTCTCTCTCTCTCTCTCTCTCTCTCTCTCTCTCTCTCTCTCTCTCTCTCTCTCTCTCTCTCTCTCTCTCTCTCCTCTCTCTCTCTCTCTCTCTCTCTCTCTACCCCCTTCTTCTCTCTCTTTCTCTCTCTCCCCTTTCTCTCTCTCTCTTTCTCACTCTCCCCTTTCTCTACCTCCCATACCTCCCTGGTTGATACCTGGTTGATGGGGTTCTGGGAGTTTCTTCTGCTTCAAGCCCGGCCCTAGGCCAGGCTCGACTTGTGAGAGCTTGGTCCACCAGGCTGTTGCTTGGAGCGGCCCGCACGGCCACATACCACCACAGCCCGGCTGGTCCGGACTTCTCTTGAAAAACAGGACAGTTTTCTCTTGAAGATGTCCACGGTTGTTTCGGCAATATTTCTTATAGTCGCTGGGAGAACGTTGAACAACCGCGGACCTCTGATGTTTATACAGTGCTCTCTGATTGTGTCTATGGCACCTCTGCCCTTCACTGGATCAATCTTTGCATTTTCTTCCATATCGTTCACTCCAGTACGTTGTTATTTTATGTGCAGATTTGGGACCTGGCCCTCCAGTATTTTCCATGTGTATATTATTTGGTATCTCTCTCATCCTTTTCTAGAGAGTATATTGGAGGCTTTGAGACGATCCCAATAATTTAGGTGCTTTATCTCGTCTATGCGTGCCGTATATGTGCTCTGTATTCCCTCTATTTCAGCAATCTCTCCTGCCTCTGAAGGGGGAAGTGAGTACTGAGCAGTACTCGAGACGGGAAAACACAAGTGACTTGAAGAGTACAACCATT
>WNGS01000277.1:84000-100219 GCA_020271785.1 Procambarus virginalis | reverse complement strand
AATATTGCCGGAACACCGTGGACACCTTCAAGAGAGAACTAGATAATTTTCTTCAAGAAGTGCTGGTCCAACCGGGCTGTGGTGGATATGTAGGCCTGCGGGCTGCTCCAAGCAACAGCCTGTTGGACCAAACTCTTACAAGTCAAGCCTGACCTCGGGCCAGGCTTGGAGAGTAGAAGAATTCCCAGAACCCCCATCAAGCAGGAATCATCCTCCCAAACTACCAAAAACCTCTCAGGTATGCTCCCCATGCTTGGCCTATGACCAGATTTGATTTGTGTTAACTTTGTCCAAAAGGATGGGCTTGGACTTGACCCTAGCTAATATTATCTGATAACTCTTGAACTAAAAAAGCTAATTATTATGTATAATATAATAGTTCTTATGCGGCTCATATTTGTGTCCACCTAATTCCCATTCATTTTTCATTGTACCTCACCTCTCTCTCCTGCCTAAATATGTCCTATACTTGACTATAAATCATTCATTCTGAAGCTGTATTAATATACAAAAGTATTTATGGAAATTCCTGTTTCAATTCTTCCTTCGTGGAAGGAAGGAAGGAAAACTGTCACATTTTTCATCACGTGTTAATTTTCGTATTTACAACACATTGTGTATAATATATATTTTTTAACAGGTACTTTGAAGAAGGCATGAAGACCTGGGCCCATTTTGGGTCCTACGTGAGCGAATTAAGTGAAAAGCTAAGAGATGTTCGGCACAGACAGGAAGAAGAACGACGTCATTTGTTAGCAACTAGAAAAATAATCAGCAATTCACTGTCAGCTGAAGTAAAACCAGAAGTGAGTTGTTATTCAGTTATTGGGCATTGTGTAAGATAATGTGTAGAGTTCAGTGTTTAAAGATCAGCAGCCCTGTAAGTACAGTGTACTGTACTGAGTTGTTGCAAAGAAGTAATTCTAATTCCAGTTGCTGCTCACTCCTACCTTTGGCCAAGGTCACATTTTAAGTGTATTTTCTGTAGGGAGCCTCTTTGGCTCCCTGGAGCTATCGGGCTAATATGCAGTTCATTAGATCAGGGCATTAGTCATAGGAGTTCAGCCTACCAGGGACCCCGAGCCAGAACCTGGGCCTCCTTTGAGAGGCACGGGGAGCAATGGCTCCTGGAAAACCCACCTGTGATTGGAGGGTTTTCCTTATCTGTCCATGCTCCCTGGTCCTTTCCCAGTTGTTTACACTGCACCTCCCTCCCCCCCTCCCTGCTTCTGGCTCCCAAACATCTGAGGGTTTCGGAGTCGGAGCAGGGTTTAGTTGGTAATGAGACTTGGGCAGCTTCTGAGGCTGCCCTGTTCGTGTTAGGGACGGGGGGCATTTGAGCCAGTTCCTCCTGCTGAGGCTTCTGGGTCTCACCAGCAGGCCCCCCTTCCTCTCCACCCTTCCCTTGGACTCTGCCTTTTCTTCAGGGGTAGAGGGTATGGAGGCCTGCTCTGTTCCGAGTCCCAATTTGGGGGATCCCGGGGCTTGGGAGGAGTTGACTTGGGGGGGGGGGCTTGGCCCCCTTTGACCCCACTTGGGTGTTGGTGCCCTTTTTGCGGGACTTGTTGTTTCAGGGGGAGGGGTTTTCTTACCCCCCTCCCCTTACTACCAGGATTCTGATAATAGCAGGATTGTGGTGAGAATTAGAGATGTCAATTAACGGTGGGGGGAGGAGTACTGTTGGCAATGATGACACTTTTCAAGACGCTAGTGCACTCTAGATTGGAATATTGCTGCTGCACACTGACAGCCCCTTTCAAAGCTGGAGAAATTGCTGACCTGGAGAGTGTGCAGAGATCCTTTACTGTTAGAATCCACTGTTCTGGCCTGAGAGTGTTGGAGCTTATGGAACTTAAACCTCCAAAGAGAGCTCTGGTTGTTGCACCAGACAGTTACTTGCGTACAGGCGGACAATGTCCCCCAACCACTCTCTGCCAGAACAAACAACTGACCCTGGCAGCCACACTCCCGCTACCGTCGGTCGACCAACAATGGACACTGGAATGCTTAGAATTTACTCAAGAGATCACCCTGTATGCTTCATTGTGGAGAGCGGTTCAGTATCACATATTTAGGGTTGCAGCTCCAACACTGGCCTCGTGGTCTCAAGTACGCACCTTACTTGAGCTACCGTGATTCCCCACTCTCTCCTTGTTTGTAATGATATCCTAAATCCCCATTTTTGTGGATTATATTTTTCTACCACCCTGTCTGCAGCCATGATCCTTTCTTTCTCTCTCTCCTGCTTTCAGGGAAGCCTCACCAGGACAAGAGCAAAAGTCAGCTAATAATATATATTTAATAAACAAAAAAACATATAAAGTACAGTAAGGAGAGAGGCAGAAAGGAATTTTGAGAACGGTATAGCAGACAAATGTGAATCAGATCCAGGCCTTTTCTATAAATTCATTAAATGCAAGCTGCAGGTAAAGGATAATATTCAGAGGTTGAAAATGGAGGACACATACACGGAAAATGAAAAGGAAATGTGTGAAACATTAAACAAAAAGTTCCAAATTGTGTTTGTACAAAATAAAATCTTCAGGGAACCAGACGCAATAAGAATTCCAGAGAAAAACATAGAGCCATAGAGGTGTCTAGAGACGAAGTGAAAGAAATGCTCAAGGAGCTAAGTAAGAACAAAGCAGTTGGCCCAGATGGAGTTTCACCATGACTTCTAAGAAAATGTGCAGTTGAGCTCAGCATACCACTTCGGCTAATTTTTCAGACATCCCTGTGTACAGGAGTCGCAGCAGATGTGTGGAAAAGGCTAACATAGTTCCAATCTACAAAAGTGTCAGCAGGGAAGACCCCCTCAATTATAGACCTGTATCATTGACAAGTGTAATAGTCAAAACATTGGAAAAAATAATAAAAACTAAATGGGTAGAACACCTGCAGAGAAATAATATAATATCAGACACCTTACCTTGAGGTGCTTCCGGGGCTTATCGTCCCCGCGGCCCGGTCATCGACCAGGCCTATAATTTTTGATCTAGAAGATTCTGTGTATCGAATTTACTCAGTTTCTACAATAGAGCCACAGAGATGTTACGAGAAAGAGATCATTGGGTTGACTGCATCTATCTGGACCTAAAAAATGCTTTCGACAGAGTTCCACATAAAAGGTTGTTCTGGAAACTGGAAAATATTGGAGGGGAGACAGGTAAGCTTCTAACATGGATGAAAAATTTTCTGACCGATAAAAAAAGGACGGCAGTAATCAGAGGCAATGTATCTGAATGGAGAAATGTCACAAGTGGAGTACCACAGGGTTCAGTTCTTGCACCGGTGATGTTAATTGTGTACATAAATGATCTACCAGTTGGAATACAGAATTATATGAACATGTTTGCTGATGATGCTAAGATAATAGAAAGGATAAGAAACTTAGATGATTGTCATGCCCTTCAAGAAGACCTGGACAAAATAAGTATATGGAGTATCACTTGGCAAATGGAATTTAATGTGAATAAATGCCATGTTATGGAATGTGGAATAGGTGAACATAGACCCCACACAACCTATAAATTATGTGAGAAATCCTTAAAGAATTCTGATAAAGAAAGAGATCTAGGGGTGATTCTAGATAGAAAACTGTCTGCTGAGGACCACATAAAGAACGTTTTGCGAGGAGCCTATGCCACGCTTTCTAACTTCAGAATTGCTTTTAAATACATGGATGGTGAAATACTAAAGAAATTGTTCACGACTCTTGTTAGACCAAAGTTCAAATATGCAGCGGTTGTATGGTGCCCATATCTTAAGAAGCACATCAACAGACTGGAAAAGATGCAAAGACATGCTACTAAGTGGCTCCCAGAACTGAAGGCAAGAGCTACGAGAAGAGGTTAGAGGCATTAAATATGCCAAAACTAGAAGACAGAAGAAAAAGAGGCGATATGATCACTACGTACAAAATAGTAACAAGAATTGATAAAATCGACAGGGAAGATTTCCCGAGACCTGGAACTTCAAGAACAAGAGGTAATAGATTTAAACTAATTAAACAAGATGCAGAAGAAATATAAGAAAATTCACTTTCGTAAACAGTGGTAAACGGTTGGAACAAGTTAAGTGAGAAGGTGATGGAGGCCAAAACCGTCAGTACTTTCAAAGAGTTTCACCTCAGTGGTTCAAAGAGTTATATGGCAAAGAGTGCTGGGTAGACGGGACACCACGAGCGTAGCTCTCATCCTGTAACTACACTTAGGTAATTACACACTTGGGTAATTATGATATAAGAAAAATAAAATATTATCGGACATCACTATGTTCAAGAGTAGAAGCTGCTACATCCCGGTTGCAATTCAATATCATATCCTGGCTTCACCAACCATCCATATCAAGTGGCTGCTCAACTCTTGGCTTACCACTTACCACTCTCTCACTAAATGAGGTTGAAATCTCATCACAACAATATTATACAATCAGCCCTAAAAGTACATAAAACTTAGCCTGGGGGCTGAAACACCAGAAACATCAGCATTAATATTCCCCAACACAAAAAGAAATCAATCTCTCACCTTACAATGCATCTCACATGCCAATAAGCATTCAAGCACTCCCCTTATATATTCCTGTGTATCCACGATTGACCTCTGTTCTGCTCCTAGAGGCTCACTACCCTGTATATCTCTAGGTCCTCCAAAATGTTCAACAAGGGTACTTCTGCAGTTCTCCCAAACTGCTGCACAACGAAGTCCTTATCCAACATCAGTGATGATCCACAACTAATACCACAGAGACACGTGACACTCCTCTTCACTGCTCCTTTACACTGCTTGAGGTCAACTCCTCACTGTGGAGTTGTGCTCTCCCACAGAGTTCAGCATACACTTCTCCAGCTTCAAAGTTTCCTCCATTAACTTCTTTCCTGGCCTCGAAGTTCTTCCATCAACTCCTCCCCAAACAAACCACCTGCAATTCTATTGCCATGCCAATAAAAATGTTTCCCAACAAAAACAATTAAATGTATTCACAGAAAATAAAACTCCTCCATCCAACATATCTTTAAACACTATTGCGTCGCCGCGAAGGTACTTCCCCATCCTGGGCAGGGTCCACATGGAAACATGTCCTGACATCCTGCTGGCTGCCGCCACCAGCCGGGGGCTTTCCCCCCTCAGTCATCCACTGACCTTTGTCCAGGGAAGACATATCACTCCTCCCTTCAAGATGTTCTCCTATCTCTATTCTCAGCTTACTACCTTAATCAAATATCTATCCTACATGTATAAACATCTGCCATGATCGCTGGGCACACACAGATCAAGGGCAGTCAAACACTGCAACAATTGTTATATGAGCTTGCCACAGAATCTGTATGTCAAGGGCGCTCGGGTCCTGGTCCTCAACAATGGCGCCCACACAGTGTGCCCACAAAATCGCTATAGGACTGCAAAACAAGGCTTCTTTCAGTCCTGACTCGAGTCCTTTAACCCCTTAACTGTGCGGCCTCCAAATATGACCCCCCCAATGCAGAGGAAATAAAATCTCTGGAAAAAATTATTTTCTGTTTTGAAAGTGGCAAAAACCCTTCCCTGAGTATGGGTATAGTAACAGAAGGTTGAAATTGTACGTACTTTGGCTGCTATGGGGTCCGTAAGTTCGTGCGTGATGTCGTCATTCCCTGGTCGCCTGTGGCGTACGCCCCCCTTGGCCAGTAGGGCGCTCGGGGCAGGTGCGCAAGTTGCCGCGAATATATTTTTGTTCCTTTTCTGCGCACAGTTGGAAATACATTTTATATGCTTTTACGTGCCAATCCTATGTATAATGAACACGTACACTATATTATGGCAGTAGAACATCCGTACTGTTGGAACTAGTTTGGTGAGAAGGTGGTGGAGGCCAAGACTGTCAGTAGTTTCAAAGCGTTATATGACAAAGAGTGCTGGGAAGATGGGACACCACGAGCGTAGCTCTCATCCTGTAACTACAGTTAGGTAATTACACTTAGGTAATTACTGTCCGAAGACACTGTGTTACATGCATGACACATGTGTACACATATCCGGCATATATTTCCATTGTATCATGTTAATTTATGTATATATACAGTCTATTTACACACTGTACACTATCTCACACTATATACATTCACCAACAACATACTCGGAACTCTGCGAGTGTCAGCTGCCACACCCTCATTCCTCCAACATCTAGTCTCTCCCTCACTCCTCCAACATCTTACTCGCCAACATTGCTCCTTCGACCATACTGTTATTGTTTGTATTACACTATTTACACATATTATGTATACCTATCTTCACTTTATTCACCAGAACTGTACAAGTAAGCTGGTATTGTGTCCAAAATTTACAGCGGCCACCATACACTGCATGAGAAATTACACAGCAGCCAGCAGACGACGCTATGATTACGTCACCTCCCTCGCCAAAGTAGCTCCTCCGAACATACTCCTGTTGCTGTTACTACACTATATACACACATTGTATATACCCATGTACAAAAGTGTTCACCATAGCGAACCACTAAGCTAGTATGATGAGCAAAACAAGAGTGGCTGCCACACACATTGAGGCTACCTCGATTCTCTCCCTCGCTCCCTCACCACAATTCCTCCTCCCACAATACTACGCACATATGTACACGAGTATATACACACATTGTATATACCCATGTATATATGTGTTCACCATAGCGAACCACTATGCTTGTATGCTTGTATGGTGAGTCCAGAAAATAACAGATATCGCCACACACAGTCAGCAGACGATGCTATCTCTCTCTCATAAAGATTACTCCTCCCACCATACTATGCACATTGCTAATTCTCAGCATAGTGCTGCTATTATCAGAATCTTGGTTACTAAATCCTGTAAATGGATAATTTTTCACAAGTTTATTTTGTAAAGAAACATAAGTCGTTTCAAGATAATTAGATAAGCCAAACAATGGTAGTGTGCTATCGCTGTGAACATCTTGAACAGCATTGTGTTCACTGGTATCTGAACATTGTACAGTCTTTATCACAGTCAAGCTCTTCTGCAGTACTATCATGGTTAAATAATACCAGTTACATATAATTTTGACATTTTTAGGCGATGCCGTGGTTACAAGCTGAATAGCAGTGCTGTTAGCTCATGCTGCATATGCCAGCCTTGGTTGCTTACTCAGTACTGAGGCCTTTACGCCTGGGAATGGTGCCATGAATTTTTTTTAAATGGTGTCTATTTACTGGAGCCCTGAGGAAGCTGATGTGAACCCCGTGTAGCTGTGGGAGATTTAAATCTTGTGTGGTATTTTAAATCATATATTATATGATGTGTGCCATTCAGCCACTTACACAAAAAATCATATATATATACAATATATATTTATTGCACACTTTAACCCTTAACTGCGCAACGCGCCTGCAGGTCCAGGCTTAGGGTGTGCAACGTGCCTGCAGGCTCAGGCTTCGGGTGCGCAACGCGCCTCCGGGTGTTTTATTTTTCACATTCCATTCAAAACTCCCACGGCTACATGGGGTTCACATCAGCTTCCTCAGGGCTCTTGTAAACAGACGCCATCTTTAAAAAAATCATGGTCCACATTGCCGGGTGTCAGAGCNTTAGATATGAATATTATATTGTACAGACTTTCATATTTGCAGTCAGTTTAGCCATGGTCTAAATATAAATATACACCCATACAATATAATCTTATATTGTAGGGGTGCTTAAGAGTTGCAAGGTAATGTTGTTGATGTTGTAATTGCCATTTAAATGTTAGATAAAAGTACACACACAGTGTGAAAAAAGAATAAAAAATGGAACACGGGAGAGGCGGAATGCAGGGGAGGCGGAGCAGACGGAATACAGGACAAATTTGAATACAGGACAGATCAAAAGAAATGACAGAACAAAAAAAATAAAGAACAATGACTGAAAGAAATAATAGAACAAAAGAAAATAGAAAAGCAAAGAATAGAAAGAATGAAAGAGCAGAAAATGAATGGAAAGAGAGGGAGAATGAAAGAAAGAAGAGGGAAATGAAAGAAATTCCAGAACGAACAAAAAAAAATGAAATATGAAAATAAAGGATGAACATAAAGAATAAAAGAAATAACAAAGAATGAATTAAATGTAGTATGGAAGGAAGAACAGAAGGAAGAAAGAAAGAAAGAACAAAATTAACACTTTCGCGCTTAGCGGACGCGATAAGCGTCCAATTTTTAAGTCCTGGGTACTTAGCGGACGCACGCGCGAGTCCAACGATAAAATATTTGTATAAATTCCATTTTCTATCCGATTGTGTTGGGGATAGTTTAGAAATGTTCACCATGAAATTTACGTTTTTTCTAATAACCGAAGAGCTTATTAAAGAAAACGGCATGGCAGTGATTCATCTTGGTATAACAATTGTATGGCGCCGATATGCCGCCGCAGGTAACACTTCAGCCACTTCCAACCGTCTTGTGGGTTGGTTGCGACATTGATTCTATATTTATATGCATATGTCCGTATAGAGAATTTTATTGCGGTTCCAATGATACCATAATCAATGATGTAGGATAAATGTGGTCATCGCAATCATTAAGAGAGTGGAAACATTTGTTGCTGTTTGGCGCTCTCGCCAAACAGTTTGGCGAGAGCTTCTGTTTCTGTTTGAACTGTTTCAAACAGTTTCTGTTTGGCAGTATTTTATATGTATGTTCTTATAGAGAATTCTATTGCGAACACAGTGATACCAAATTTAAATACGTAGGTCTACAATTAGTGTCAGGACAGTAAAAAGAGTATACACTTTTCGCTCCTACCGCTTAAGCGCGCGAGACGCCCAAAGCACTTGGGTAAGTTTTTTTACGCTGCGCCGAAAGCGCTAAAGTGTTAAGAATAAATAGATAAATGAAAGAACAGAATGAAGGCATGAAAGAACAAAATGAAAAAGAATAAAATGAAGAGAGAGAGAGAACAACAAAATTAAAAGAACAGGAAGAACCAAATTAAAATAAAACAAAATGAAAACTGAACAAATAATTTAAAGAATGAACAAAAAGGAAAGAAATGACACAAGAACAAAGGATGAAATAACATAGAAAAAATGTAAGAACTGAACATGAACAAAAGTGAAAAAGAAACCAATAATGCAAGAAAGAATTAATTAAACTGAACAAAAGAACAGTGAAAGAATGGATTGAAGGAATGAAAGATCAGAAATAATGCAAAAACAAAGCATTAAATAAAGAATAAAAATAAGAATGTAAGAACAGAAATAAAACAAAAAGAACAAAGAGTGAAAGAATGAAAGAACAAAGAATGGAAAAAAGACAAGACAAAAAAGAAGAACCAGTGAGAATGAAAGACCACACAAAATGAAAGAAAGACTCAAAGGAATGAAACACCAGAATTAAAGAAGAGAGTAAAACATGAAAAAATAATGAATAGAAAGAAAGAAAAAATAGAAAAAGGAAAGAAAAAAAGAAAGGAAAAAGGAAAGAAAAAAGAAAGAAAAAATAGAAGAAAAGAAAGAAGAGAAAAAATGAAAGAAAGAAGAGAAAGAAATTAAGAAAAGAAAGAAGGAAAGAACAACGAATTAAAGACCCAAAATAATGAAAGAGCAGACCAAAATTACAGAAATAATGAAAGGAAGAGCAAAAGAGTGAAGAAAAATTCTAAAATGAACAAAAAGAGATGACACTAAGATCGCTGATAAAGCGGGAAGTGAAGGTGATATTGAGACCTTACAAAAAGATCTACATGAACTCCACAAATGGTTAGATGACTGACAAATGCTTTTTAATTTTGACAAATGCAAGACCTGGCATGTGGGGAATGAATGTCCCAACTACCAAATTGACAGCACTACCTTACAACAGATAGATGAAGAAAAGGCCCTTGGAGTCAGAATCCATCATTCACTAAAAGTTGCACAACAAGTGGAAGTGGCAGTAAAAAAGTGAACCACACCCTGGGAATAATCGAGCGTACCTTTACCTTCAAGGGAAAAGAAAGTAGTCATTCAGTTGTATAAGTCTCTAGTGTGTCCCCACCTGGATTATTGCATCCAGGCATGGAGATTTCGTCTTCAGAAAGACATAGCTGCTCTGGAGAAGGTGCAACACCGGGTAACAAAAAATCACCCCAGAGCTTAGTCATCTTTCGTGTCAGGAACGGTTAAGGGCCACAGGGCTAACAACACTGCAGACAGTCATGACAGGGTGGATCTCATAGAAGGGAGGAGACAACTCCCTTTAAAATGTTAAACAATTTGGAGGATGTTGATCCAAACAGTTTCTCCAAATAGTCAGATGTAAGACAAATATGGAGCAACGGTTTCATGCTCAACAAGCCACATTGTAGGACAGTAAACAGGAGCTGCTTTTTCACCCATAGGGTTGTAAACCTGATGAATTTCCTTTCCCACCGAAGCCGTAAATGGCAAAACTCTGCTGAGTTTTAATATACAGCTTGAAAAGATCACCAGGGCAATTGGGGGACCTTTGGACAAGCTGCCAGCTTCCTGTCCTTGTTGAGGCCATTAATATTATGGCCCTCAGGTAAATTCGGCTAAAAGCACAAAAATTAGAGAAAACCAAAAGAAAGAATGAAATTACAAAAAGATAAAAGAAGGCAATAATAACTAAAGAAAGAATAAGTGAAAGAGAAGAAAGGAGGGGAAGAAGAAGACAGGAGGGGGCAGAAGACAGGAGGGGGCAGAAGACAGGAGGGGGCAGAAGACAGGAGGGGGCAGAGCCAGGAGGGGGCAGAAGACAGGAGGGGGCAGAAGACAGTGGGCAAGGGGGGGGGGGCAGAAGACGGGTGGGGAGCAGAAGACAGGAGGCGGGGGGGGGGGGGGGGGCAGAAGACGGGGGGGGGGGGGGTTTTGTGGTGTGGTGCAGAGACAGGGGCGGGGGGGGCAGAAGACAGGGGCGGGGGGGCAGAAGACGGGGTGGGGGGGCAGAAGAGGGGTGGGGAACGGGGTGGGGGGGGGGAAGACGGGGGGGGCAGAAGAAGGGGTGGGGGGGGCAAGAAGAGGGGTGGGGGGGCAAAAGACGGGTGTGGGGGGGGCAGAAGACGGGTGGGGGGGGGCAGAAGACAGGGGCGGGGGGGGGGGGAAGACAGGGGCCGGGGGGGGGCAGAAGACAGGGGCGGGGGGCAAGAGACAGGGGTGGTGAGCAGAAGACAGGGGGGGGGCGGGCAGAAGACAGGGGGGGGGGCGGGCAGAAGCAGGGGCGGGGGGGGGGGTGCGGGCAGAAGACAGGGGCGGGGGGAGGTGCAGGCAGAAGACAGGGGCGGGGGGAGGGGGAAGAGACAGGGGTGGGGGGGGGCAGAAGACAGGGGCGGGGGGCAGAAGACGGGGTGGGGGGGGGCAGAATGATGGTGGTGGGGGGCAGAAGACGGGTGGGGGCAGAAGACGGGGTGGGGGGGGCAGAAGACGGGAGGGGGCCAGAAGACGGGAGGGGGCAGAAGAATGGTAGGACAGAAGAAAATTAAGAGAAGTGACAAAGGCACGGATAGATAGACAAAAAAGAAGGAAATATGAAAAGGATTGGAACGGAAGGAAAGAAAAAAAATAATGAATGAAAGAACAAAACATATATGGATGAAAGAAAAGAAAGAACAAAGGAAGGAAGGGAAGAAAGAATGAAGGAGTGAAAGAATGAAATAAAAAACAAAAGAAATGGGGAAAGAAAAAGTAAACTAAAGAGTGAACTAGAGAAATAAGAAAAACAAGAAGAAACGAAAAGAAAGACAACTGAAATCAAAAACTAATGAAATAAAAAGAAAGAACAAAAAAAAAAAAGAAATAAGAAGAAAAAAAGAAGGAAAACAAACAAAATGAAACAAAGAAGGAAGGAATGAGAGTGTAAATAAAGTATGACAATGAACAAAAGAATGAAAGAAAAGGAAAGGAGGAAAAGAAGAAATGTGTAATGGAGTAGAATGAAGGAAATATTAAAGGAGTATGGGAGGTATTGGTGGAGAGGGATGAATGGGGGCTGAAAAAATGAAAGAAATAGAAAGCTTTCCTTCTTCCCATGTTTGACATGATTGAACTTTACTTTACCTGCAGTATACGTTGAATCGAATCCAAGACCTTAGGGCAGATAAGCAGTGGATGGAAGAATGGGGCGAGGATGCCTAAACTTGAGCAGGCAACATGAATACAAGTCGGAGGAGCGGGGTAACAGCTCGGTGGCCCAGCCGTCCGGGTTTAGACTTGCAGTGATATGTACGGCATTCTCATAGTCCATTTGCATCCATGGGCTTCACACAGGGGCTCGGTTTCTAGGCAGCTGGCAGTAGTTGATGTTACTTCATTCTTGGGTCTTCATTTGCTGGTCTTCTATCTTGAGCTCTTCTTTCTTCTGGCATTTTCCATCAAGCTTGGATCGTTGGCCTTCTTGGGTTTCATGGTAGTTTTACTTTCTTGTTGACATAGCAGTGCTTTCATTCAAGGTGTATGGTGTGGTGTCCAGAAGGAAATCCTCAGGGCTGTAGTTGCACTCCCATTGAGGAGAGTATGGTGTTCCAACTGAGACTTCTTCGTCTGATGAATTGAAAGCAGAGGCGGTGATCCTTAGAGTGAGTAGTAGCTGGTCTTGCAGCCAGAGTAGGTGGTTTGGTGGGAGTATAACACAGTCTGTGGAATGACGGTAAGTAGGTGACTTTGAAGGAGGCATGGCGGCAGACTGTGCAGCTGAAGGGATGGTGGGTGTAACTGCAGCATATGTCGTCGGATGTAAAGGCGTCGGTTCCGGGGTGGCATCCTCCACAGTAGCTGCAGGAATCAGTATTACAAAAGTGGACAATAGATCTGTGAGCGCGGCAGCGTTCACAATGATGTCTGGGTCAGGGGCCTGAGTAAAACTCGGATTAGAGGTGGTGTAGACTTCCTCGGGTACAGTGAAAGCGGGAGGGCATTTGCTGCATAGAGCATGTTCAGAATCCCTACATATTCCTGGTAGTTGGGCCAGCAATCTTGTCAGCCACCATAGTTAGAGCATACACCGTGCTGTTAGGAGCCAGTATCTGTCCATGGCGAAGGCTGGGTCAGTGATTGGCCGGGGTGAGGGTGGTGGTGACAGCTGGGTCTCGGTGAGTGGCAAAGACTGGGTGGACTGGGAGTTAGGCCCCATTGGCTGGGTTGCTGCGCAGTGTCTCCACTCCCTCCCGGGAGCTCTGGGAAAATGACAGCTTGGATGTTGATTGAGGACGGTGCTCTCAGTGAGTGGCATTATTCCGTATTCCTTTTGGTGTGGGTAGCGATGGGAGATAGCCATGTGGTTACCATCGCAGAAGAGACAAACGTTGGAATCAGCCATGGCAAATGGTGTAGTGGGGTGGTCCTCAGCATAGATACTACACTCAGTGACCCGGTCAGGGTATTTCTTGGTGGAGTGTGTATACTGTACTTGTAACACATGAGGTATTGTTGCAGATTGTAATAGGATTCCTTCTTGATTATGGCTAGTGGAATCTTGACTCAGGAGGACTTGAGCCCTTGTGTGGTAGCAAGGTTTGAGTGAGCAGAATTGTTTGCAGATTAGGGAGAAAGGTCAGTTTACATGGTCGTCGCAGTCTCCAAATGTGCGATTTGACGTATTTTGAGATCAAAATCAAGAATCCAAATATGTGTATTGAGGTAAGGTACATACATAAAAGTTATTGTACAGAGTGATGGAGTTTTAGAGATAGGGCTAGTACATACAATTGCCTAAAGCCACTTTCACGCAAAGCGTTTCGGGCATGAAAGAACTTAAATGACTTAAGGCTTAAGACGAATGAGCATAAGGAATAAAAGGAAGTTGAGAAAAAAAAAAACAGTTAAAGGGGGGGAACATGGCTGAAAAAAGCAGCAAAAAGGCAATATCGGTCGAAAAAACCGCGTCATTTAAAACAAAAACAGATATTGGTTGACAATAGAGTGGTAAGGCAGGTTACAGGGAATTATTAGGTATTGCTTCGTTTTTCTCTTAAACTGGTTGAGAGAGGCACAGTCTTTAACATGGTAGGGAAGATCATTCCACATTCCTGGGTCCCTTGATTTTGTAGAACATTTCTAGTTTGATAAGTCGTACTCTAGGAATATCAAAACTTGTATTTATTTCGGGTGTGGTGCTCATGGGTCTGTTACAACCTTCTATGAAGCCTTTGAGGTCTAGGACTGCCATTACAGTTCAGCGTTTTATATATGTATAATACACCAGAGAGAAGGCTTGCAGTGAACTTAATATCTAAAATATTAAGAGATTTGAGTAGGGTTACCGAATGATGTCTGGGGACAGAGTTGGTATTGTCCTATAGCAGCTTTGTGTTGAGTGATTAAGAGGACGTAAATGATTTAGGATAGTAGAACCCCAAGCAAAACTACCATAGTTGAGATATATGGATAGATGAAGGGGAGTAATAGAGTGTCACCAGGGCAGGTGAGGGGTACCTAATATCGGATCTTAGAAAGATGCAACAGTTTTTGAAACTTTTTTTTAGCTATATTTTGAAAATGGCCCCTGGAAATTCCAGCTTGTGGTCAATGAGAACGCGGAGGAATTTGCCATCTAATTTGTTACAAATTTGTGGATTGTTTATTTTGGCGATTTATATGATAGAGGATTTATTGCCCAACAGGATATAGAAAGTTTTTTCAATGTTCAGGGTGAGTTTGTTAGCAGATCCATAGATGGACTTTCTCTAGCTCAGTAGTCACTGGCATTTAGAGCAAGGGGGTCAGGACTGGAGTAAATGAAGGGTTGTGTCGTCAGGCAAACCAGAATTCGGTTTGAGGTGTTGGGGAGGCATTAGGAAGGTCATTAATGGAGATGCGAACGAGGAGAGGGCCAAGTATGCTGCCCTGAGGAACACCAGTGTTGATGGGTAGGGTGGGGAGAAATTGAATTATTTCACAGAAACATACTGTAGCCTGTCAGTAAGGTAGGATTTTGAGGTATTGCAGGGAGTGTCCTCTGACTCACTAATGATGTATTTAAGCGAAGCTTTTGGTGGTTGACAGTGTCAAAAGCCTTTCGGCAGGGGTCCACAAATACCCAACAGGGAACTCATTTTTATCAAGAGCTTAATGAATCAAGTTAATCATACTAATAAGTGCATGCATCGTTAGTGCTTTTTTGGGTGCCTGAAGCCATATTGGGCAAGAGCTAAGTATATTGTGTTTGGCTTGATAAGAAGTAATAGAGCTGCTTGTAGATAATTTCTTCAAATATTTTGACCGGTTAGGCTAGGATGGATATGGTCTGTAGTTTTGTTTAACATCTGTGAGAATCCCACCATTTTGTGTACGGGGTTTACTCTCGCTTTTTTTAGATAGCATATGGGAAAGGTTTTGGAGTTCAAGTGACTTGTTGAAGAGCAATGCAATAACAGGGGCTAAAGATTGGAGGCTTTTTTGTAAATTAAAGTTGGTATTTCCTCAAGGCCACTAGACCTCCCGTCCCGGTTTTTAAGGGGAAAGGGAATTTATCTCATTGACTTCAGTGGCTATTAATAGGTTTTAAGTACAGAGACTGTGGATAGTTCCCTGTAAGGTAGTCCTTAACACCAGTACTGGGAGGATGGCATAGCGTTCGCAAGGGATGAACCAATAGGAAGAGAAGAACCTCCTGAACTCAATAGCAGAATCTAGAGGCTGAAAGCTGGACCATCGTTTTTGGACAGGAGTGTATGTTTGTTATTTAGAATCTGCTTTGATCCCAATATTTGTGAAAGTGGGTGCTCCAAGTTTTTTTTAATGTTTCTCCCTTATATTTGGGTAAGATTTATCCTCGAGTAATTTAGTTTTTAGCCTCGTCTAATTATCTTAGATAGCACTTAACGGATATTCCTTTTGAGAATTCTTTGGAGCCAATACCTAATCTATACTTCTTCTCAAGGGTCATGTTTTTTTATTAATGGATTTAAGTATTCCCTTTGTTAGCCAGGGATTTAAGTATTCCCTTTGTAAGCTAGGGTTTGTTAAGCCTTTTGGTTGTTATTTGTTTTGTAAGCATAGGAGAGTGGGTTTTATAAAGGCTAAGAGTTTTTGAAGAAAAGATTGCACCTGCTCGGTTGAGGTCCCCTATGTTACCTAACTCGTACTCCCAATTGACATTATCAGCAGCAGTTATAAAATTGGCCTAATGCAGTTTCATATCCATTTGTGCAGCCTAAAACTTAGCTTCCTTGATTCTTGATTCTAGATTCGAATGGGTATCATGGGAGAGTTCTCCAGCTTTCGATGGCCTCCACAATGTCTTGGAGGTCACGGTCAGTGATAT
>WNGS01000277.1:65497-83000 GCA_020271785.1 Procambarus virginalis | reverse complement strand
AAAAGTAGAGAGAGATACCAGAGAACCAGGAACGAGTATGTCAGTGTGAGAAGAGCAGCTGAGAAAAGGTATGAAAATGATATAGCTAACAAAGCCAAGACTGAACCAAAGCTACTACACAGTCACATCAGGAGGAAGACAACAGTGAAGGAACAGGTGATTAAACTTAGGGTGGGCGAGGACAGGTACACAGAGAATGACAAAGAGGTGTGTGAAGAACTCAACAAAAGGTTCCAGGAGGTCTTTACAATAGAACAGGGAGATATCACGGCGCTGGGAGAGGTGGCAGCAAACCAGGTGACCTTGGATAGGTTCGAAATTACAAGAGATGAGGTCAAAAAGCACCTATTGGAGCTGGATGTGAGAAAAGCTGTTGGGCCGGATGGAATCTCGCCATGGGTATTGAAAGAGTGTGCAGGAGCACTTTGCTTACCACTCTCCATAGTGTATAGTAAGTCACTGGAAACGGGGGACCTACCAGAAATATGGAAGACTGCTAATGTAGTACCAATATACAAAAAGGGTGACAGACAAGAGGCACTGAACTACAGGCCAGTGTCCTTAACTTGTATACCATGCAAGGTGATGGAGAAGATTGTGAGAAAAAACCTAGTAACACATCTGGAGAGAAGAGACTTCGTGACAACCCATCAACATGGGTTCAGGGAGGGTAAATCTTGCCTTACAGGCTTGATAGAATTCTACGATCAGGTGACAAGAATTAAGCAAGAAAGAGAAGGGTGGGCGGACTGCATTTTTTTGGACTGTCGGAAAGCCTTTGACACAGTACCCCATAAAAGGTTGATGCATAAGCTGGAGAAACAGGCAGGAGTAACAGGTAGGGCGCTCCAGTGGATAAGGGAGTACCTAAGCAATAGGAAGCAGAGAGTTACAGTGAGGGGTGAGACCTCAGACTGGCGTGAAGTCACCAGTGGAGTCCCACAGGGCTCTGTACTTGGACCTATCCTGTTTCTGATATACGTAAATGATCTCCCAGAGGGTATAGACTCATTCCTCTCAATGTTTGCTGACGACGCCAAAATTATGAGAAGGATTAAGACAGAGGAGGACAGCTTGAGACTTCAAGAAGACCTGGACAAGCTGCAGGAATGGTCGAACAAATGGCTGTTAGAGTTTAACCCAAGCAAATGTAATGTAATGAAGATAGGGGTAGGAAGCAGGAGACCAGATACAAGGTATCATTTGGGAGATGAAATACTTCAAGAGTCAGAGAGAGAGAAAGACCTGGGGGTTGATATCACGCCAGACCTGTCCCCTGAAGCTCATATCAAGAGGATAACATCAGCAGCATATGCCAGGTTGGCTAACATAAGAACGGCCTTTAGAAACTTGTGTAAGGAATCTTTCAGAACATTATATACCACATATGTCAGACCAATCCTGGAGTATGCGGCTCCAGCATGGAGTCCCTATCTAGTCAAGCATAAGACTAAACTGGAAAAGGTTCAAAGGTTTGCCACCAGACTAGTACCCGAGCTGAGAGGTATGAGCTACGAGGAGCGACTGCAGGAATTAAACCTCACTTCGTTGGAAGACAGAAGAGTTAGGGGGGACATGATCACCACATTCAAGATTCTCAGGGGAATCGACAGGGTTGATAAAGACAGGCTGTTTAACACAAGGGGCACACGCACTAGGGGACACAGGTGGAAACTGAGTGCCCAAATGAGCCACAGAGATATTAGAAAAAACTTTTTTAGTGTCAGAGTGGTTGACAAATGGAATGCATTAGGAAGCGATGTGGTGGAGGCTGACTCCATACACAGTTTCAAGTGTAGATATGATAGAGCCCATTAGGCTCAGGAAACTGTACACCTGTTGATTGACGGTTGAGAGGCGGGACCAAAGAGCCAGAGCTCAACCCCCGCAAGCACAACTAGGTGAGTACAACTAGGTGAGTACCTACGAACATCTGTTGAGCAACTTCAGGAATCGGTACCTGAAGGAGGTGGAGTGGAGAGAAAACGCTCAACTTATTTTTCTACAATCGTCTTTCCTTTGGTAAGTACACATAATTGTCCTAGATTGTTGTAGTATTGAAGTCTATTTTCTTTGGAATATTTTGATACCTAAATGACAACTGTAGCACGAAAACTAAAGTAAGTATACACGAAACATCAGAAACTTTTTTTGCGGGTGTGAGTTGGAGTATCCAGAGCAGGTTCCGGTTATGTGTGTTTGGCCGTCTCTACAGCTGTGAATTCCCAAGAATTGTACTTGATAGGCATATGTCTGTGTAGGGAATTTTATTCCGAACACTATACAAAAAAAAAAAGGTGTGAAACAAGTATAAACTTGAAAAACATGAACAAAGTAAAAACTTTTTACGTTCACGGTACAAACACGCGTAAGATTTTATTCGCCGCAAATTTATTTGACACTCTGTTGACCAATTCTACCCATGTTCTTATAGAACTTTCTATTGCGAAACACATTGCTATAAAAATGAAATACGTTGCTCCAGAAATAATGTCAGGACAGTGAAATAAGTATAAACTTTCAAAGCGCTGCATCACAACAGTGTCATCGCTGCTGAAATCACGGCTAAGGCTTCGGCTACTTCCACACTCGTGCGGGTCACCCCGTATCATAATTATACATTGATAGACATATGTCTGGGTGGGGAATTTTATTGCGAGTTCAGTGATATCAAAATCAATGCTGTAGGATCACTGTGGAGCTGGCAACAAACGAAAAAGTATGAACATTTACTTCATGTTTGGGTGTCACGGCGAGTCATCTTGTGTTTATTTATTTCGTGGTGGGATAGCAAATGCTTTGGTGACATTTTATGCATATGATCTTGTAGAGAATTTTATTGCCAACACATTGATACCAAAATGAATTACGTAGCTCGAGAATTGATGTTAGGAGCGTGAAAAGTTTATACACTTTTTTGTCTTTACACTTGAGCGCCCAGAACGCCGCGCGCACTAAGTGCTTTCTTTTTCCCTGAGTGTCGCGCGCGCGAAAGTGTTAAATGAGGTCATATTCCCAAGGGGCTGCTCAATTTGGAGACGGGACAGAAAAATTAGGAAAGGCGGTGGCGTTGCTGTGCTGGTGAAAGAACAACTAAAGGTGAAGGAAATAATGACTGCCAATCCACAAGAAGTTGATATAATAGCACTAGATCTGCCATGAGGATGATAAACTAATGGTCATAAATGCATATAGTCCACCGCCAAGCAGCACATGGTCAAAGGAGGAGCTAGATAGTAAACAGAGAAGGTCTTATAACAATAATGAGAGAGATTATAGCGAGAGCTGATAACGATAGATCACGATTATTGATAGTCGGTGACTTCAACTTGAAATCCATAGACTGGGAAGCATATGAAGCTAAAACAGATGATTTTTGGACCTGTAGATTTGTAGACCTCATCCTGGAAACATACTTGTATCAACATGTTAAACAAGCTATGAGGATGAGGGAAGGGGGACGTTCCCTCCATGCTAGATTTGATATTTACCAGGAAGGAGGAAGAGATATTTGATATTCAGTACCTTCCTCCCTTGGGTAAAAGTGACCATGTCTTTTTGGGAATAAAGTATGCAATGCATTATAATCTGGAAGAAAATAAGGAGATTGAAGCAGTTGAAAAACCTGACTTCAGGAGAGGACATTATGGCAAACTTAGAAATTTTTTTAGTGAGTATAATTGGACAGACTTGATGCTAAGCAGGGAAGTGAATGAGATGTATGTCAAGTTTTGTGAAATATATGATAAAGGCACAAAAAAAATTATACCAAAACAGAGATGCAGAACTAGGAAACAGGATTGGCTCAATGGAAATTGCAAGAGGGCCAGAGACCAAAAGACACAAAAATGAAATCAATACAGGAAGAGGTCAAATCCCCAAACATACCAGCGATACAAAGATGCAAGAAACAACTGCCCGAAACGCATTGCGTAATAGTGGCTTTAGGCATTGTATGTACTAGCTCTATCTATAATTCGATCCATTAATGTAACATCACTTGTATGTATATACCTTACCTAAATAAACATATTTATTTATTTATTATTTAACTACACGGCAGTGAGGAGAGAGGCAGAAAGAAATTTTGAAAAAGGGATTGCACACACATGTAAAACAGAACCAGGTCTATTCTGTAAATTCATAAACAACAAATTGCAGGTAAAGGATAATATTCAGAGGTTGAAAATGGGAAATAGATTCACAGAAAATGAAAAGGAAATGTGTGAAACACTAAACGAAAAGTTCCAAAGTGTGTTTGTACAAAATGAAATCTTTAGGGAACCAGACACAATTAGAATTCCAGAGAACAACGTAGAGCACATAGAGGTGTCTAGAGACGAAGTGAAAAAAAATGCTCAAGGAGCTAAGTAAGAACAAAGCAGTTGGTCCAGATGGAGTTTCACCATGGGTTCTGAGAGAATGTGCACCTGAGCTCAGCATTCCTCTTCAACTGATTTTTCAGGCATCCCTGTATACAGGAGTTGTAGCTGATGTGTGGAAAAAGGCTAACGTAGTTCCAATCTACAAAAGTGGAAGCAGGGAAGACCCCCTTAATTATAGATCTGTATCATTGACAAGTGTAATAGTCAAAATATTGGAAAAAATAAACTAAATGGGTAGAACACCTGGAGGAAAACGATATAATATCAGATAGACAGTATGGTTTTCGATCTGGAAGATCCTGTGTAATGAACTTGCTCAGTTTTTATGATCCAGCCACAGAGATTTTATAGGAAAGAGATGGTTGGGTTGACTGCATCTATCTGGACCTAAAAAAGGCTTTCGACAGAGTTCCCCCATAAGAGGTTGTTCTGGAAACTGGAACATATTGGAGGAGTGACAGGTAAGCTACTAACATGGATGAAAAATTTCCTAACTGACAGAAAAATGAGGGCCGTAATCAGAGGCAAGGTATCGGATTGGAGGAATGTTACTAGTGGAGTACCACAGGGTTCAGTTCTTGCACTGGTAAGGCTCATTGTCTACACAAACGATCTACCAGTGGGAATACAGAATTACATGAACATGTTTGCTGATGATGCTAAGATAATAGGGAAGATAAGAAACCTAGATGATTGTCATGCTCTTCAAGAAGACCTGGACAAAATAGTATATGGAGCACCACTTGGCAAATGTAATTTAATGTGAATAAATGCCATGTTATGGAATGTGGAATTGGAGAACATAGACCCCAGACAACCTATAATTTATGTGAGAAAACTTTAAAGAATTCTGATAAAGGAGGAGATCTAGGGGTGGTTCTAGATAGAAAACTATCACCTGAGGATCACATAAAGACGTTGTGCGAGGACCCTATGCTACGCTTTCTAACTTCAGAATTGCTTTTAAATTCATGGATGGCGAAATAGTAAAGAAATTGTTCACGACTTTTGTTAGGCCAAAGCTAGAATATGCAGCGGTTGTGTGGTGCCCATATCTTAATCCTTGTGACGCTCAGGGCAATCTTATCTCGAGATTATCTTGAGATGATATCGGGTCTTTAGTGTCCCCGCGGCCCGGTCCTTGACCAGGCCTCCACCCCCAGGAAGCAGCTCGTGACAGCTGACTAACACCCAGGTACCTATTTTACTGCTAGGTAACAGGAGCATAGGGTGAAAGAAACTCTGCCCATTGTTTCTCGCCGGCGCCCGGGATCGAACCCGGGACCACAGGAACACAAGTCCAGCGTGCTGTCGGCTCGGCCGACTGGCTAATTAGCATTTGTCACCCACAGGTGCATACCAAAAAAAAAAAATTATTTTTCTTCTAAACCTGTTAATTTGTGTTCTCTGATCATGGGAAAATAATAAAAAAATCGTAAGTGGCATATAAAGCCTGCTATAGGGCGGGGAAGGCTGGCAAAAAACAGGCGCTGACTCAGCGTGCGTCCCAAGCGGTCTGTTGCTCTCCAGCTGTCAGGCAGGAGTGGCCACAATGAGATAATTATCTAATTATTTTAATGTCTCTGATTTTTCATAGTTTTTTGCTGTAATATTATTCAATAGTGTGTAGTGTGATATATTTATATAATGAAATGAGTAAATCATCGCTGTACTCAAAATATGCTGTGCATATTGTGGATTCAATTATTATGTTCATCAAACAGTGAACAAATACTTTGTCCATTATTACACTATATACACAGGTTATATATAAGTATCTGCATGTTTTGTTCACCATAATGAACCACTAAGTTGGTATTATGAGACAAAAAGCAACGAGGAGTGACTGTCACACACCAGTCAGCCACTCGCTGGCACTCACTCCCTCAACACCTCACTCGCCCACATTCTCCCCCCACCATACTGTTTTTGCTTTTATTCACTATATACAGACATTATATATAAGTATCTACATTCATGTTCACTATAACGAACCACTAAGTTGGCATGCTGAGTGGCAGTGGCAGCCAGTGGCAGCCCGCCACTGGCTGTTACTTCCTCCCTCCCTCAACTCACCTACATTCTCCTCCCACAATACTGTTTTTGCTTTTATTCACTATATACAGACGTTATATATAAGTATCTACATGTTTTGTTCACCATAACTGTTCAACTAATCCGGTATAATGCCCAAAGAGCATAGTGGCCACCCCCTACCTACATGACAAATCATGCAGATGTTGCCACACCCATCACCAAAATGGCTTCTCCCCCACACTCCTTTTGCTGTTATTACACTGTATATACACGTTACATATAAGTATCTACATTCGTGTTCACCATAACGAACCACTAAGTTGGCATGCTGAATGGCAGTGGCAGTGGCAGCCAGTGGCGGCCCACCACTGGCTGCCACTCCCTCTCTCCCTTACCTCACCTGACTCACCTGACTCATTCTCCTCCCACCATACTGTTTTTGCTTTTATATACAGATGTATATACAGTGGTACCTCAGTTTAAGAGTTTAATTCGTTCCTGGAGACAGCTCTTATTCCGAAAAACTCGTATTCTGAAGCTAATTTCCCCATAAGAAATAATGGGAAATGAATTAATCCGTTCCTGACTACCCCAAAAACCCCATATCAAACTAAATTTTTGTACCTAATTCATCTAAATAAACCTACAAAACTATGTTCAAGTTATTACTTACCTTGCTCTTGAATGCTGTAGGTGTATGGAAGATGGTGAGGAGGGGGGAGGAGGAGAGGAGTTACTGTTTGGAAGGGGAGTCCCTTTCCATTATCACATCAGGCAGTGAGGACTTCACTGGTATGCATACACTGGCACATTTTGCCTGCATACCACTAGGACTTGCTTGTCTTACTAAGAATTTCTCTAAAGACACTTGTTTTTCCCTACATTTTAACACTTGTCTGTAGTAAGACATCACATTATCATTTAAAAGGTCAATGCAACGGCCTGCTACAGCTTTATCTGGGTGAGTTTTTTCAACAAAACTTTGCAGTTCTTCCCATACTTCACACATTTTCTTAATCAAGGAGGGACATCCTCTACTGCCTCTACTCACAGCTATTTTCTTAGGTTGAACCTTATCAATGGCTTTCTTGAGACCCATGGTGAGATATATAATAACAAACTGTATAGTCAAATGACCAAAATCCAACAAAACACTGAAAATCCAGGTGAAGAATTGATGTGGGATAGTCACTGGGCACGAGACAATGGTAAACTGAGGGACGGAGGGGCGACGATCGCCGATCGACCACGCGCTAGGTCGGCGTACCGTATCAACAAACTCGCGTCCCGAGGTAACCCTCGCGTTCCGAGACATAATTTCGAGGAAATCCTGCTCGTCTTCCGAAAAACTCGCATACAGGGACACTCGCATTCCGAGGTACCACTGTATATATATTTTTTTGATTGTTACATTCTTGTACAACTGCAAGATAAGTATCTGCATGTTTTTTAATCATAGCGAACAACTAAGCTGGTATAGTGAGTCCAGACAGTAAAAGTGGTCATACAGAGTCTGCAGACAATGCTACCTCCTCCCACCAAATTACTCCTCCCACTACAGCGCTAATTATCACAACAATCCTGCTATTATCAGAATCCTGTCATTTTTATCACAGTCAGGGGTCTTCTGTAATAATATCATTGCTAAATAATAGCATGAACAAGTATATTTACAGTCTCCGTGGTGTAGTGGTAAGACACTCGCCTGGCGTTCCGCGAGCGCTATGTCATGGGTTCGTATCCTGGCCGGGGAGGATTTACTAGGCGCAATTCCTTAACTGTAGCCTATGTTTAACGCAACAGTAAAATGTGTACTTGATGAAAAAACGATTCTTCGCGGCGGGGATCGTATTCCAGGGACCTGCCCGAAACGCTACGCGTACTAGTGGCTGTACAAGAATGTAACAACTCTTGTATATATCTCAAAAAAAAAAAAAAAAAAAAAAAAAAAAAAAAAAAAATATTATGGCATTTTAAGGCATGCTGTGGTCACAAGCTGAAAAGCAGTGCTGTGAGCTCATGCTGCGTGCATCAGGCTTGGTGGCTCACTCAATACCGAGGCCCTTACACCCGGAATGTTGCCCACAATTTTTTTTTTTAAATGGCGTCTGTTTACAAGAGCCTGATGAATGTGAGTGAACCGACAGTCACGGTCTCCGTGGTTTGACAGTCTCCGTGGTGTAGTGGCAAGACACTCGCCTGGCGTTCCGCGAGCGCTATGTCATGGGTTCGTATCCTGGCCGGGGAGGATTTACTGGGCGCAATTCCTTAACTGTAGCCTCTGTTTAACGCAACAGTAAAATGTGTACTTGGATGAAAAAACGATTCTTCGCCGCAGGGAATCGTATCCAGGACATGCCCGAAACGCTACGCATACTAGTGGCTGTACAAAATGTAACAACTCTTGTATACATCTCAAAAAAAAAAAAACGATGTATCCGCGGGCCGTTTATGTCTTGCGTAGTACTCCAATACATCATATGGTGGGATGTGCAATTTATAGCAAGTTACTCAACCCATCATATGATGTGTTGCGCAACTTAAGGGTTAACAAGCACATCAACAAACTGGAAAAGGTGCAAAGACACGCTACTAAGTGGCTCCCAGAACTGAACAGCAAGAGCTACAAAGAGAGATTAGAGGCATTAAATATGCCAAAACTAGAAGACAGAAGAAAAATAGGTGATATGATCACTACTAACAAAATAGATGGCAAATTCCTTGGTGTTCTCATTGACCACAAGCTGAATTTCCAGGGACACATTCTAAATATATTAAAAAAAGTTTCAAAAACTGTTGGCATTCTTTCTAAGATCAGATATTATGTACCCCGCCCTGCCCTGGTGACACTCTATTACTCCCTCATCTATCCATATCTCAGCTATGGTATTTGTGCTTGGGGTTCTACTACCCAAAATCATTTACATCCTCTAATTACTTAACACAAAGCTGCTATTAGGACAATATCCAACTCTGGCCCCAGACATCACTCGGTACCCCTACTCAAATCTCTGAATATGTTAGATATTAAGTCACTGCACATTCTCTCATGTGTATTACTGTATACATATATAAAATGCTGAACTATAATGCCAATCCTGACCTCAAAAGCTTCATTGAAGGTTGTAACAGAACCCATGAGCATCACACCAGAAACAAATACAGTTTTGATATTCCAAGAGTACGACTTAATCAAACTAGAAATGCTCTGCAAATCAAGGGACCCAAAATGTGGAATGACCTTCCCAATCATGTTAAAGACTGTACCTCTCTCAACCAGTTTAAGATAAAAACGAAGCACTACCTAATAAATTCCCTGTAACCTACCTTATCCCTCTATTGTCAACCCATGTCTGTTTTTTTAAACAACGCTGTTTGTCGACCTAATTGTATTTGTGCTGCTTTTTCAGCCATGTTTCCCCCCTTTTTTATTTTTATTTTTATTTGTTCTCAACACATTTTCTTCTTTATACTCAATTAGTATTAAGTTTTAGTCATTAATGTTTTTTCTGCCCGAAACGCTTTGCGTAATAGTGGCTTTAGGCATTGTATGTACTAGCTCTATCTATAAATCTATCAATTTTTTTAAAATCTCTTGTATGTATGTACCTTACCTGAATAAACATTTATTTATTTATTTATTTATTTATTACGTACAAAATAGTAACAGAAATTAATAAAATCGATAGGGAAGATTTCCCGAGACCTGGAACTTCAAGAACAAGAGGTCATAGGTTTAAATTATGATTTAAACCAAGATGCCAAAGAAATATAAGAAAATTCACTTTCGCAAACAGAGTGGTAGACGGTTGGAACAAGTTAAGTGAGAAGGTGGTGGAGGCCAAAACCGTCAGTAGCTTCAAAGCGTTATATGGCAAAGAGTGCTGGGAAGACGGGACACCACGAGCGTAGCTCTCATCCTGTAACTACACTTAGGTGTAGTTACCAGTTGATTGGCAGTTGAGAGGTGGGACGAAAGAGCTGAAGCTCAACCCATGCAAGCACAGCTATGTGAGTACAGCTAGATGAGTGCTGATGTCAGCTACTGTCATACTGAATGCCCACCATTAGAGTGAACGAATCACCAGTCCAAATTTTCTTCAACTGCTTGTACAGGCATACCTCAGTTTAAGAGTTTAATTGGTTCCTGGAGACGCCTCGTATTCCGAAAACTCGTATTCCGAAGCTAATTTCCCCATAAGAAATAATGGAAAATGAATTAATCCGTTCCTGACTACCCCAAAAACCCCACATCAAACTAAATTTTTATACCTAATTCATCTAAATAAACCTACAAAACTATGTTCAAGTTATTACTTACCTTGCTGTTGAATGCTGTAGGCGTATGGAAGATGGTGAGGAGGGGGGAAGAGGAGAGGAGTTACTGTTTGGAAGGGGAGTCCCCTTCCATTATCACATCAGGCAGTGAGGACTTCACTGGTATGCACACACTGGCACATTTTGCCTGCATACCACTAGGACTTGCTTGTCTTACTAAGAATTTGTCTAAAGACACTTGTTTCTCCCTACATTTTATCACTTGTCTGTTGTAAGACATCACATTATCATTTAAAAGGTCAATGCAACGGCCTGCTACAGCTTTATCTGGGTGAGTTTTTCCAACAAAACTTTGCAGTTCTTCCCATACTTCACACATTTTCTTAATCAAGGAGGGACATCCTCTACTGCCTCTACTCACAGCTATTTTCTTAGGTTGAACCTTACCAATGGCTTTCTTGAGACCCATGGCGAGATATATAATGACAACTTTTATGCACAAATGGCCAAAAAACCGACAAAAAACTGTAAATCCTTGTGAAGAATTCAGGTGGGATAGTCACTGGGCACGAGACACTAGTAAACTGAGGCGCGATCGCCGTGCCACCACGCACTAGCCGGCCTGTACACGTATCAACAAACTCGCGTTCCGAGGTAACCCTCGCCTTCCGAGACAAATTTTCGAGGAAATCCTGCTCGTATTCCGAAAAACTCGCATACAGGGACACTCGAGGTACCACTGTATTCCAATTTTCAAATTGTATTCCCCAGCTTATTTCATTCTTTGGCTCATTTAGTTCCTAACTGGTTTACTACATTTAACACTTGCTTTTATAACATGCTTACCAGTCACAGAATGTACTTGGGGGACACTATTTGCTTTCATGGGTCTTTATTTACATCATTTAAAGGGGAACATTCTCTTATTGTAACCATGTACTGCACATGTGTAGAACTAGACCACTGCACTGGCAGGAGTTTTGAAGGTTTCCTTTTCTAACCAATACAGTTTCAACTGTTTATTGCCAATACTACCACTCTTATATACATTCCTTCCAAATAAAGACCCCATCCTTACACCTCTTCCTTTGCTACGTTTAATTCTGTAATATGGCTGAATGTTTCTTTCTAAAAAAAAAAAAGTTTACTAATATATTTATTGACATGAAGAAGCAAGAATGATAGTCTCTAATTATTGGTGTACTTAATTGACTTTTGATTTCTCCCTACAGGCAAAATGCGTAAAGTGTGGCAAAAAAGAAAATGTGAAGTGCGTGACAGCGTACTTTGTATTCGTCACTCAGATGAAACTAAGCCCCCCGTCACAGTTCCATTGCTTACATGCCAAGTCAAAGCGAGTATGGATGATCGCAAATGTTTTGACCTAGTATCATGTAAGTATCTGATCCTGTAAGCTTATACAATATTTTCATGAAAGCTTTAGTTCTGTCGAGTTTCTAAAAATGTAGATGTATGGAATGATAAGGAATTCTGTAAAATATTGATGAGATAATTGTATGGCTTTATGGATTTGCACAGTTAGGAAAAAAAACAAGCATTGAATCTAATGAAACACCAATTTCTGAGTGAGCCCCAGTGGCTCCCTGAAGCTACCATCTCTGATGTAGGTGCCATCGACTAGGTGTTATCAGTTGTGGAATTCTCTGGCCTACCGGGCACCCAGAGTCAAAACTTGGTCCCCTCACAGAGGTGAAGGAAGCTGTGGCATTTATATATTAAGTTACATTTATGCCACCACCAAGGAAAGTACCCAGAAAGTCAGTGAGTTAAAACAAATCACAGCTGGCTGCCTCTGAGACCTGCAGGCTTGAAAATGGTCATTGAACTCCACAAATTATGTAAACAATAATTTTTCTTTTTTAAACCAGTGCCCGCTCGTTCGCTGCACCTTCTTGTTTGGAGGGAGGAGAAGGGGCCACTGCATGGCTCACAGGCCGCAGCACCCTTAGTTTGACGAATAAAGTGAGAACCCGACTCTCTGGGGAAGGGAGGGTGTCAGACAGCCACTGGGGCTCACCTAGAAATAGGTGTCATTACATTCAACGCTTATTTTCTGGAGGAGCCCCTTGTGGCTCCTCGAAGCTAACTACTCATGGAGAAGGAAAAATTGGGCACTTACCAGGGAGGAGGGAGCACCGCAGGTATCATAGTGAAGATGAGACCATTATCCTAGAAAGCCGGCCCATAGGGGCACTGAGGCCCAGAAACATTGACCAAGTACCAGGCCACCAACAACCTGTTTGACCTCCAGAATCCCCATGCCCGAATATCTGCCCAGGACATATTAGCAAACACAGCGGGAAAAACTGCATTCTTATTCATCATTCACGAAACTAAACCTCAGGCTAGCTAGACTTAACACTTTTGCTGCCTCGGTGGGTGGACTGCCGCGCACCTCAAGGTAGGCAGAGCGATGTTTATACTATTTTCAGCCTTCTAACCTCACTTTTTGTGCTACGTCGTTCAGTTTGGTATCAAATTGTTCGCAACAGAATGCTCTAAAGGAATTACACACAGAAATCACAATAGCGCGATGCATCAAATTGATAAATCCACAAGGGCCGTGACGAGGGTTCGAACCTACGTCCGAGAGGATCCCAGACGCTGCCTTAATCGACTGAGCTATGACATGGTTATAAGATTTGCAACTGGGAAATCATCCTGATTTACCCATTGTTCCTGCAGTCTCTCTGAGACACAAACCAGGGTTTTACACAATTTCCTCATGCACTCATTGCAATTCTTTTAACCTTGTCGTAGCTCAGTCGATTAAGGCAGCTTTTGGGATCCTCTCGGACGTAGATTCAAACCCTCGTAATGGCCCTTGAGGATTTGTTCTCTAAATGAATATTTACATATTAGAGCAAATATAAGAAAGTTACCAACTCCACATCTAGCGTTCCCTCCATGCTAGATTTGATATTTACCAGGAAGGAGGAAGAGATATTTGACATTCAGTACCTTCCTCCCTTGGGTAAAAGTGACCATGTCTTTTTGGGAATAAAGTATGCAATGCATTATAATCTGGAAGAAAATAAGGAGGTTGAAGCGGTTGAAAAACCTGACTTCAGGAGAGGACATTATGGCGACCTTAGAAATTTTTTAGTGAGTATAATTGGACAGACTTGTTGCTAGGCAAGGAAGTGAATGAGATGTATGTCAAGTTTTGTGAAATATATGATAAAGGCACAAAAAATTTATACCAAAACAGAGATGCAGAACTAGGAAACAGGATTGGTTTAATAGAAATTGCGAGAGGGCCAGAGACCAAAAGACACAAAAATGGAATCAATACTGGAAGAGTCCAAACCCCCAAACATACCAACGATACAAAGATGTGAGAAACAACTACACGGCAGTGAGGAGAGAGGCAGAAAGAAATTTTGAAAAAGGGATTGCAGACAAATGTAAAACAGAACCAGGTCTATTCCATAAATTCATAAATAACAAATTGCAGGTAAAGGATAATTTTCAGTGGTTGAAAATGGGAAATAGATTCACGGAAAATGAAAAGGAAATGTGTGAAACACTAAACGAAAAGTTCCAAAGTGTGTTTGTACAAAATGAAATCTTTAGGGAGCCAGATGCAATAAGAATTCCAGAGAACAACATAAAGCACATAGAGGTGTCTAGAGACGAAGTGGAAAAAATGCTTAAGGAGCTAAGTAAGAACAAAGCAGTTGGTCCAGATGGAGTTTCACCATGGGTTCTGAGAGAATGTGCACATGAGCTCAGCATTCCACTTCAACTGATTTTTCAGGCATCCCTGTTTACAGGAGTTGTAGCTGATGTGTGGAAAAAGGCTAACATAGTTCCAATCTACAAAAGTGGAAGCAGGGAAGACCCCCTTAATCATAGACCTGTATCATTGACAAGTGTAATAGTCAAAATATTGAAAAACCCAGCATTGAATGTAATGAAACGCCATTTTCTGGGTGAGTCCCGGAGGCTCCCCGGAGCTATCCAGGCTGAATGGATATGTATAACTTTCTGGCATCAGTCAAAGTGCTAGGAGTTCTTGCCTACCGGGGACCACGAGCCAGAACCTGGCCCCCTCAGAGAGGCATGAGGAGCAATGGCCTATAGAAACCCCTTTTGTGATTGGGAGAATTCTATGTCTGCCATCGACCGGGACAGGCACCCAGAAAGGTAGGCGCCCCAAAACAAACCCCTATTCTGGTGAAATTATTGCTACCGAAAGCCGAACGAGTGGACAAAACTCCCCAAACAAAATTATTAAACTAGCATGACGTCATCACGTAGCCGCGCCACCGTCTGCGCAACCCCCCCCCTCCCCGTGAGGGGGAAGGGGAGCCCCAGACCCTCCACGCCGGCGATCCAACTGGCAGTTCTTAGGCTGGATGTCAAAAACGCCGCCAACCGGAGGGAGGGCGGGATGCCGGGGAGCCTCCGGGGCTCACCCAGAAAATGGCATTTCATTACATTCAACGCTGGGTTTCTGGGGGGAGCCCCGTCGGCTCCCCGGAGCTACCTCCCCAAAGATAAGTAAAACAGGGAAGGAACCGGGAGGCGGATACCACACGCCCTAACTCAACCACCAAAACCAGAGACAAAACAAAGACCAAAACGAGAAGACAAAGACCACCCAGGCCAATGACCAGGACGGCCCCAAAACTCCAGAGCAGGCCAGAGGGGAACAACGCCCAGGACAGCAAGCGGAATGGAGCAGAAGGAACCGCAACACTTAACGCAAGCAGGAGCGGCTCCGCCAGCACCACCAAACAGGAGGTGACAGGACAATCCCAGACAACGGTCCCAGAACCACTGCGAAGGGAAGACAAGCCAACCCTATCAAAGACCGAAGGACCCTTCGCAATGACAGGAAAACCACACACTGCCCCCGAGAAGAAACACGCAAGTGGGAGACCAATAGCCTGGTCCCAAGAACCTGGGACCTGTGTTTAGATTCGCAAAACGCGAAGCGAAAAACAGCGACCCCGCAACCCAAAGGAGCAACATATAACCAGCTCCAGCAGGGAAGAATGAGACGCACATCCCTGAAGCATCCAAGTGGAAAACCACCGTAAGAATATAAGGACGAGAACCGCAAGAAGCAAACACACCCGTCCGGAAAAGGAACAAAGAAAAACCAAAACCAGGACCGGAACCCAGCAAACCCAGTTCCAAGAAAAGGAACCAGGAAAGCAGGAGCGGCAGGCCGATAAGTCCACACCCCCCCACAGACAGCGCAACCCGAAGCCTGCAGAAAACTACACAGAAATCGCAGGAACTCGGTACCAAAACGGAACACCGAGAAGTCCAAAAGCAGGACGTGGAACATGGATAGAGGCCCACCGGAGCACCAAACAGGATAACCAAGAAGCACTGACCCAGACACACAAAAAGTGTAGCATGGGGAGGAAAATGGCAATAAGGAAGGAAACCACGAAGAACGGCCCAAGGAGTGGCCCTTGGACCTCCGGCCAGCTCATGCGCCGCCTGAGCCATCCTGGTCCTTGGACAGAGTGCTCTTTTATCTTTCCACTCCTCGGTTTGTTGTGGCCCCTTCGGTTCAAAATTGCTTTGCTAAGGCTCTTTCTCTGTTGGCATTAGCCTCTGGGGGTCGCGTGGCGGAGCTTCATGCTCTTCTCCAGCGCAGAAGTTTTTGCTCCTTTGTTTGTGGTCTTCTGTTTGTTCGTTTGTAGCCGTCTCCCTCTTTTCTGGCGAAGAATGAGACTGTTGCTTTCCGGAGGGGTCCTTGGGTTATTGATGCATGGTTTGTCAGGGCAGGGGTTCACCATGTGTTGTGTCTGGTTGCGGCCCTCCGCCGTTATCTGAGCGCCATGGCTTCTGTGTCCCGCGGACGCGCTTTGGGTTGATCCGGTTTCCCTTCTTCCCTGTTCGCGGGTTCGGGTCTCTCAGGTCATCCGCAGAGTTATTAAATTCGCCAACCTGCAGTCTATCTCCGTGCCCATGATGTTCGTAAGTTCGCTGCTCTTGCTGCCGGTCTTCGGCGTATGTCTTGGGCTGACATTCGGGCACGGGGATTTTGGCGGTCAACAGGGTCTTGGCTGCACACTACCTTGTTAATGCTCCTGGGCCCAGTCGGGCCTGTGTTGCCTGGTCAGCAGTTGCAGCCCGTTGTCTCGGCTTCGTTTGAGGTGTGGAGCACCGACCGCCTCCCGGGTAAGTGCCCTTGGTTTTCTTGGTAGTCTTTGGGAGGTAGCTCCGGGAGCCGTAGGGGCTCCCCCCAGAAAACCAGCGTTAAATGTAATGAAACACCATTTTCTGGGTGAGTCCCGGAGGCTCCCCGGCATCCCTCCCGCCTCTCGGTCGGCGGTTTTTTGCAGTTTTTTTATCCAGCCTCAGAACTGGGGTGTGGAACGCTGGCTCGGGGTCTGGGGCTCCCCTTCCCCCTCCCAGGTAGGGGGGAGCTGCGCAGACATGCGGCGCGGCTCATGTGACGTCATGTTGGTTTTGCTCGTTTTTCTTTGGGGAGTTCTGTCCACTCGTTTGTCATTTTTGTTGTTAACCAGAATAGGGGTTTGTTTTGTGGCGCTTACCTTTCTGGGTGCCTGTCCCGTCGATGGCAGATATAGAATGCTCCAAATCACATGTGCATTCTATGGGCCATTGATCCCCATGCCTCTGTGAGAGGGCCAGTTCTGGCTCGTGGTCCCCGGTAGGCTAGAACTCCACCACATCAATTGATGCAAAATAGTTAGAATATCCATATCAGCCATGGATAGCTCCGGGGAGCCTCTGGGACTCGCCCAGAAAATGGCGTTTTCATTACTTCAATGCTGGTTTTTTCTTTTTTC